>PVIA01004887.1:0-11442 GCA_004024845.1 Tonatia bakeri | reverse complement strand
AGCGGGGATTTAAACCCAGACACGGCAGCCATGAGAGAGAACCACGAGGCTTTGGCAGAGTAGAGGGCACCCTCAGCCCTGTGAGAGAGGATTCACCATGTGGATTTAGCAGAAAATCGCCACTCGGCCAAGGCCAAGTGGCAACCCTGTCTCCCCACAGCTTTGGGGGGAGAACCACGAGGCTTTGGCAGAGTAGAGGGCTCTCGCATCTCTGTGGGGAGAACCACGCGGATTTGGCTGAGTGGGGACTCCCGTGGTCCTGCAGAGGAAAGAGGACCACGTGGCTGGACTGGTGGAGAAAGGACCACATGGCTGGAGCAGTGGAGAGAGGACCACGCACCTTTGCCAGAGTGGGTTCCCCCACAGCTGTAGTAGGGGGAACCGTCACCTGGTTTTAGCAGAGATTCCGGCGACACAGCTGATGGTGCTGAGAACCGAGAGAGGCCTACCAGCCAAGCACGTATTACTGGGAAGAACCAGACATTGCCTGAGACTGGACTTCTATCTCCTTTCCTGAGATACGGTACCCCATACTGGGCAAGGGGGAAGAAAGAACTGTGTGCATTAGTGGGTGTTTTAAGGGACTTTACGATTTCTGATAAAAACATTAGGTCACTGCCTTAAATTTTGTATAGCACAAAATAAACGTTTTCCTTTCCTTTTCACAAATCTCTGGCATTGAGATATATCTTTCCTTTATGGCGGCGGACAAGACGGACCCGAATTTCTTTCAGTAAGAGCATCACCGTCCCGGGCTCCCGGGCTCCTGGGCTCCCGGGCCCCCCTTGTTTGTTTGGTTTTTGCTCTGTAACACTTCCACAGAGCTGGCCTGGGGAGATGAGGGAAGAGGAACCATGAATTCTGTGTCACGGGAGCATCATCACTCTCATCCCTCTCCAAGGCTCCGAGCCCTGGTGAAATCTCCCTTGGCACCCTCCTGCTCCACTGTATCCTGTGTCCTTGAAGTCAAGCACACAAAAGGGGCATTTTCATTCATGTATTCATCTGTTCGTTTGTGCACCCACACCCATTTTCCAGTGTCTCCACATGCGACATGGCTGGCACGTGGTGGGGAGGCTGGCACGTGCAGAGACTGGCACTCCAAGTAGAATCCCAAGGGTGCAGTGTCTCCTCACAACCCTACAACACAGGACGGGTGTTCCAGGAGGGAAGGACCAACCTGTGAGGCCAGTTGAGAACTGGGCTCTATGACACAGGGAAGAGTCCCACACTCATACCTTGTCAACCCAGCTATAAAACTGTCCTTGTTTCAAAGGAGTACAGGCCATGCTGTTCCCTGCAACCTCTTAGAAAATCCTGAAGACCTGCTTCTTGGTGCCCACCCCATGTTCAAAGACCCCACTGTGCATCGAGCCAAGGCCAGGATGGCATCAGCCCCTGTGCAGAGCCCCAGGGTCTAAAAGGATTCTGTTTGACAGGAGGCTGGGTTGCCAGGGAAGCCCCTCAGTGCTCTGGTGGCAGGTGATGGAGGCACAGTGCTACCCTCCCCTCCCTTGGACAAGCATCCCAGCTGCAGGGAGAGCCAGTCTCCGCCAGGGCTGCAGCCTGGCTTCAGCCTCAAACCTGAAACCTACATGTGCACACCCAGTACCTCCCAGACAAGCTGTGTCAGAGCCACCAGCATCCTGTTAGGGGAGCCTGCTCCCACATGGCTGAGTTCAGGGGGCAGGGCCACCTTTTGAGTGTGATGCAGATGGTGATTTTCAGGCCCTGGGGGCTGGTTCTCATGTACTTTCAATGAGCTGCTTTTACTCACAGCACTTCTATCATCACCAAATGTGTGGGTTTTCCACACCAAGTAATTCTCCAGTACTCGGTGTCCAGGGATTCAGTTAGATTCTGACACCAACTAACTACCTGTGGTTGTCCAATCCCACAGGTTAGGGGCTCAGGCCCACAGGACTGCCCCCTCCTCAGGTGCCAGTCACAAGTCCTGGGCCTCCCATCCTTCTGACCAACTGGCAATACACCAGGGGTTCCCACGACCCCCTTCTCAGTTTGATAATTTGCTAGAACAGCTCATAGAACTCAGGAACACCCTTTACTTATCACCACCAGTTTATTATAAAGGATGCAGCCCAGAAACAGCCGAAGAGAAGCCATGCACAGGCCGGGCAGGGGAGTGGGGGGGTTGGCGGTGACACTCAGGGATTCTACACCCTCGCCCAGCACGTCGTCCTCCCAGCACCTCAAGTGTCCACCAACACAGAAGCTCTCTGAACCCCAGCCTTTACGGGTTTCAGTGGAGGTTCCACTACAGAGGCAGGACTGAATCAATTCTTGGTCTTCAGGGTTGAACTCACTCTCCAGCCCCTCACCTCTCTCTGGAGGTTGGTGGGGAGAGCAAAAGTTCAAGCCTCTCATCATAGTTTGGTCTTTCTGGTGACCAGCCTCCATCCTAAGCTATCTAGGGGCCCCCTAAGAGTCATGGCATTAAAACAAAGATGTTCCTATCACCCGCAACACTCAGGGAATCACAGAAGTTTTTGGAGCTCTGTGTCAGGAACTGAGGGCAGACTAAAGATATAGTTCTTATTATGCCACACTCTCCAGCCCTTTGGCTCTTGCAGGTCCCCTCTCTGTGTGGACCAGAAAAACCCATTCATCTTGCTACCCTGATCATCCTGAGGCGGGCCATGAATAGTCCTTAAAATGAAGGACCTATCCCAAGTCCTCAAGGCACACCATGAGGGAGCCCAGACTGTGTTCCCATGACATCAAGTGGCAGGCCATTCACTGGCCGCATGGTAAACACACACTTCATGCAGTTCTCTTGGGAGCTCATCCTGGCATCTCCATCTCGCCACCTGAACCGCTGAGGCACTCTGCACCAGCTGCACAGGCCTCTGCCGCCACTGGAGAGGCCATGGCCCCAAACATGTCCACAGGCTTCCAGAGGGATGTCAGGCGATGGGAACCCCTGCCACATCTCTCCACTAATGTACTCCTCATGATTTTACTAAGTGATGAAGGTGCGTTAACCACCTATCTGACAATGTCACCAAGCCCTGTGGGGACATACTTTATCCACTTTAAAGCACTCTGAACCTAGAGGAGGTGGTTTCACAAAAGGAGAAAATACCAAAGGCAACGGAGAGCAGAGAGGCCAGGAGTAAGGAAGCAAAGGAGACGGACGGGGCTGAGGTGCTCTTACTCCCACCCAACGTGGCCCATGTCCACCCTGCTTCATGGCAGGCAGGAGCAACTGGAGCTGTGCTTAGTTTATAACTGACAAAGAACAAAGAGGCCTTTTCAAAAGTTTTGCAGGTCCACAGATCTGAGCCAAGCTGTGATTACAGTGTGTGCTTATTACTAAGTGTCCACATAAAGAATTCACCATTTTGCCCAGAGGGAGGGACAAAAAGCAAGTTGTCCCCAGTTTATAGTGCCCAAAGAAAGAGGCAGCAAGCCAGTGTCAAACCAGGGGAGGCCCTCAGATGACTCATCCAGCTGGGGGAAGGTAAACCCATTATTGTCTTTCCATGTGTCTTGAACGCTGGCACCTCTATTTGTTCCAATGAGACAGGCAACGTTTTAATTGGAATGCTCACTTGTCTTCACTTTTCAAGAGGAGTGGGGGAGGGTTGTGTTGTTTGGATAATTAAATCCATAACTCCTAGAGTTGTAAGTGTATATGACTAATCAAGGATAGTGTGTGCATTAGAGAGAAAAGGGAACAGCAGGAGGCGGGGGAAGGCAAGTGAGTTGGATGGAAATCAAGGGATAAAGAAAGGAAGAGGTTGAAGTCGGCCTGGAAGCGTGCATGTCTGTGAATGAATGAGACACAGAGAAGGAGAAGCAGCTACTGAAGGCTGCGTTTGTGTGCAGAGCCCGGAGGGTCAGAGGGAGGAGGCAGAGGGCGACCTCAAGACTGGAGGCTTGTGTGTGTGAGAAACAGCTGGATGAAGAGAAAGATGGAAATAAGGAAGTCACCGAAGACTCTGTGTCTGTGTGTGCATGTGTGTTCGAGAGAGAGAGAAAGCAATAGAGAAACTGAGAGAGAACAAACTGTGTGTGTGAGTTGTGCAGCAGAAAAAGAGAGACAGAAGGAAAAGGAATGAAGGAAGCTTGTGAGGATGGAGAGAGCAGGCAGCTATTGTGTGTGAGTGTGAGTTCATGTATGTATGTGTGCTTTGACTGACGTGTTTGGTTAACGCATGCCATCTTTTCTATTTAAACTGTATACTGCTTATTTTCATTTTAAAGGTAGTACATAGTCATTAGAAATAAGAATACACAGAAAACTGAAGGGAGGAAGAAATCTCTCATAGACCTATCTCAATCAGGCTTTGAATTTTTCTTAAATGTAGTTATAAATCCTATTTAATTGGACTTCTGAATTCAATGGTGAAATTCACCTGATATATCTCATATGAAGTGTTTTGCAAAGTAAGCATGCAATAAATGCTGTGGCCAGTTTACATTATATTTTTTGGCCTATACTTTTCTGATGATGAAGCTTTTCCAAAAGAATTTCTGATGTTCAATCACAGAGTTGACCAAATAAAGAGTAATGATGATTTATGAAACCCCTCCCTTTAAAGCTTCATCCATACGCCAATGGGACAGGAGGCCCCAAGTCTCCACGTCCCTGAGGGTGGCTCATTCACCCCAGGCACGGGTTACTGCACAGTTGTTTCCCCTCCAAGCCTGGTGAGGACAGTGCGTCCTCCTCGCTGCAAGCAATGCCAGCTGTTCTTAGAAGCAAAACCTCCGCTTGTATTCCTACCTTCACTGGTCTCTTTGTTGGCTAGAACTTCAGACTTACTATTTTCTAAGACCGTATATCCAAGAATGACTGTATATTGTCTCTGTAGGTCTGGGCATGAAGTTTCTGGCTCACAAACTCAAAACAGTGGGACGTGTCTCCACTGTCTTCTGGCCTTTGGTACCAGACAGAAGACCAAGGCCAGCTGAACTTTATTACAGCCTGACCTCTTATTGGCTTCACTTTCCTGTGTTCACAGATGTTGCAGGTGTTTTTTTTTAATTGAACGCGAGACCTTTTACCAGCAAAAAAATTATGGCTTGCTTTATTACAATGGTCTGGAACGAAACCTGCAATATCTCTTTAGGTATGCCTGTACTTTGAATATATAATAAATTTTAAATTATCTTAAATGACTGGATTCTTACCGAATTGTTTCACTTTGATCACATACACCAGTGATCTGGCAAGGTGCTCTGGGCATGGGTCTTTTTCTTTGGATTTTTCCTGTAATGAGGAGTGTTCTTTTAACACGGACCCTGGGGAGGCTCAGGGAAAGTGATCTGTTTGTATCTTTGTTTCTTACTTGTCAAAAATTGTTGTGGAGTTTCTTCAGGATTGGCTCTAATCTTTGCCTTTCCTCTGTCCTTTCTATCTATAATCTTTTCTCTCTCTCATTTTTAGCATTACCCTTAGAATTTTTGGAAAAATTCTCAATTTGCCCTCCTTGTCACTAAACAGACTTCTCTTTATTCACTCTGGCATGGTCAATGGGGGATGGCCTGGGTGTGAGCTTTCTGTCTGCCTAGAATCCTCGACTCCAGGGAACCACTTAGCCTCTTCCCACCGCAATTCCATGTGGTTCAGATGGGTCAGCTCCCCTCCCCCAGGCCCCTGAAAGGTGACCACAAACCAGTTGACCAATCAGAGGAGCTCAACCCCCTGAAACTGGTTTAGATGTGGAGCAAGTCAAGACGGGTTTACCAGAGCGTTAACCAGAATCATGGAACTTTGGTTGGAAACACAAGGAAAAGCTTCACTTTTCTCTGGGATGTGAAGCTGTAAGTATTATGAAAGTTGGGAGTTGATGGAGGCCACATTTCCCTTATATGGCGACAGCTTGCCCAAGAATGAAGTAAAAAGGAACAGAGACTTGGGGGGAGAGAGGGAGTGGGAAGAGAAGAGGGAGATGGAAATGGAGAGGGAGAGAAAGAGGCAAAGGGAGAGGCAGTAGGAGAGGCAGAGAGAGAAAAAAAGGGAGAGGGAGAGGGGAAGTGGGGGGAGGGGGAGGCAAGGGCGGGAGACTGGGAACTGAAAACGTCATCCAAGCACCTTGACCCAGGTGTTCCTGATTCATCACTCACAATGACCCAGTACATTCCTCCTTCACTTAACCAGTTGTAAGTTGGTTTTCTCCACCCTACAACCACTGAGACTCCAAACCAGGACGGCTGGTCCTACCGGACTGTGATGGATGGGTCTTTCTCCTGCCCCCATGGACTTGTCCTTGAAGACTTCCTTCATTAAGAACAGTCCCAGGAAAGCAGTAATGGCCGGAACATTGGTTCCCAAGGCTCTTCCTAACCCTACCCCTACCTAAACCCTTTCACTGGTGTGGAGACTGTATCTTCCAAGGTGCTGTGTGCCTTCACCCACTTTTCCCCCTTTCCTGCTTTTTGGAGTCTGTGGGGAAGACTTGGGAAGGCAAAATCCCAAAACTTGTCACTTGGAGAGAGTATAAAGGCCCAATTTGTCTAGAAACAAGGATTTCTCCATCAATGGGCACTCACTGAGTAACAGTGAATGCTATCCTACATACTTTAACTCCACAGATTTGATGTCCATTTACACTATTAATCCAATGCCAACAACTCTGTAACTACTGGGACTCCGCTAAGATTCGGACGGCAGGCTGACTCCCAGGCCCAGCTTCCAGTCGTCCGTTTGTGGGTGTACTTTGGGTCTGCCTAAGTCTCCTGGTGGACAGCTGGAAGAGGCTGCCCCGGGGTTGTTGGTGGGTTGGCAGCAACAGCTGAAAGCACTGCCATCTTTTCTCTGCCCCACCACTCAAAATAAAACACAGCTGATGACACTGCCTTAGATGGCCAGGAGGAGCAAATATGCCTTGTAATGTCCTGAGCATCCACGCAGCATGGTTTATCACAATGTTGTTTTCATCATTATTACCATTACTGTCACAATTGTTATTAGTAGCTGAATCGCATTTCAGCAGCAGGTCTTAGCATTCACTGTTCTCTCTGCCAGGAGTGCTGGGCCCAGATGGTGTAATGGCTCACCCTCAACTTCACTGAGCTCATTATTAAGAAGACTGACCTCTGGGGAATGACAATCTGAGGGTACCCACTCCATCACCCTCCATCACCCCTCCTTCCTCTGCTCTGTGTTCTTCTCCATCACCCTCACCTCCACCTGACTTACTGTCAACGTATTTACCTGTGTGTTATCTGACTTTCTCCTCTAGAACATAAGCTCTATCACAGACTGCTTTATTGCTTGTAATTTTCATTAAAGATTCTGTTAAATCCCTCTTGTCAACTGTTTTATACATTACAAAACACATGCACATAATTTATTTATTGAATATTTACAAAGTACCAGGAGCTGCTCTAAGTACTTTCTATGCATTCAAATAAACCTCATAGGATGAGCGCCATGCCACTCTGTTTTCTAATGGAGAAACCAGTACACTGAAAAGTTAATTAAGGTGCCTGAGGTCACACAACTAGTAAGTGTTAGAGCAGGGCTTGGAACCCTGACAAGTCTAGCTCCAGAACTGTGTTCCTCATTGCCTCACCACATGCAGAAGGATGTTCTGGGGTCTACTATTATTATCTATTATTATTACTATTTACTGATGGTAGGACCCACATCCGTGGGTGAGGAAACTGCACTAGGTCGCAGTGAGAACCTGCTCACACTCATGGGGCCGGATCCAGGACCCATTTCCTGACCACTATAATATGCTCAGCTCCTTGTAAGTTTAGCCATTGCCCACATCAACCCCTTGACAGTTTTCATGATCTCCACTAGACCAATGAAGGCACTGAGGCTTAGGGAGCTCAAAGGTCGTGATGAGATTGCAAAACTACTAATCGACAAAGTGCTTTTAAAGTAAATTATAAGTAGCACCAAAATGAATGCATTTTCTATGTATTAAAACATACATGTGATTTAAATGTATTAAAACATGTGTGTATAATGCTTCTGGAATAAGTCTGGTTGGAACAGCTCCCACTTTGTCTTTTCTCATGAGTTTATGCCTCTTCCCTTCAGCGTCACTGGATCTGTATGGGATTTACTGCTGCCACTGCTGACAAAGATTTCCCCAGCAGACCAAGCTCCTCTGTCCTCTTCCTACCCAGCACTAGGGGACACCTTAGTCCCTCCCTCTCATTTGTCTGATGGGGAAACTGACCATCAGGGAGGTGAAATGACTGGCCCAAGGCCATCCAGCTAGTGAGCAGTGGACGCACTGGCTGCAGAAACCCTAATGTGGCCTGGTTTCCATATCATGCTGACTCGGAACAGGGCCAGGCCATTCCAGACCTGGGCGTGTTCCTGGCATACTCCCTAGAAATGATCCCTGTGTTCTGGGTCAGTTTGGAAGTGAGATGATAGTGACTCTGGTCTCAACCCTGCACCCCAAATTTCAAACACTCGGCTTTTACATTCATGTACCCTCAGCATCATTTATGCGGACATCCACCCCAGGCATATGATGCTCTTACACATGGTCGGTGCCTCCAACCTTAGAGCACCTCTGGCTGTCATCCACAGGGTTGAAACGCCCAGAGTTCTGGGGCAAGGACACGTTTGGACGGTGGTGCTGACAGGTGGGTGTTTTGGTGTGAGAAATAAGGGATCAAAGTTGTTAGGTTTATGGAAGGATGGCCTTTGTGTTTGCTCTTTTGGGACCTTATTGGCTTAGATGTGGTAAGATAGGCCATGGGCTGCTCCCTACACTTGGGATGCTGGGAGAGGAAAGTGTGGTCTGGGAGAAAAGGACTCTGAAGTCTGCCTATGCTCTTAGCATGAGCAGTTCAACACTTTCATGGGTGGTCTCACTGTCTCCCAGATCAGAGGCACTTCACACAGAGGACTGGGTTTGAAGCCTTCTCATAAGGCTCAACATATGTTTGCTGAAATATTCTCTGAGCACAGAGCCCTTTGGAGCAAGCTAATCAAGACAGGCAGGTGATCTAAGATTCGGAAAGTTGGGCGATTGGCCCAAAATGCTGCCATGTCACTGTGAATGAATGAGCCAGTAGGATTGGCCTCAGCCCCGAGACTGCCCTGTTGGTGATCATCTATGGGAGTCATGGGCTGCTGGTTCCCCTTTTTCATCAGCCTCACTCAGAGTTCAGGACCCCCGATGCTACGCTACACACAAGCGAATGCACACAGGGCTCTGAGTGCCTGGAAACAGGAGGGAAGTGGGCAGTGTACACATCTCAGGAGGGAAGCTAAGGAGGAGACTCACCTAAGCCCTGTCTGGGCTTCCAATAATGCTCTGTGGGGTCCTCCACACACCAGGTGTTCACGCCCGCTGGCTGGAGGAGGGGCATCGCAGCCGTGGCTGTGTTCCTTATCGGTCCTTGGCACTGTCCCCTAAAGACACTGTGGCATCACAGACTTGTGGACCAGGTGAGACCCCTGTAAGATGATCTAAGCCAACCCCTTCATTTTATCACTGAAACAGGCCCTGGGATGGACTTTTTCCAAGTTTAACGACCCAAATCAATGTCTTTTGACATCAAGCCTTTTCCCCTCTAACATGGAACACTTTCCTACCATTATTTTGCTTCTCCAGACTACAAAACATAAAGGTAGATGAGGAAGATTTACTATTATTTCACATCCTAATCCTGTCTCTCTCTTTTTTTTTGCAGTCAGAAAGCCTCTTTTCCTTATTGCTTGGGAAAAGCTTCCAACAACAAGAATGGGCTTGGTTCCATTTGCTGTTGTAAAGCTAGCTTCCACCTAGAGAGACTGTCTGTCAGTGCCCCGGAATTAGGGACTGGAATTCCAGATGGATGCGGACAAGGAGATGACCATTTCTGGGTCACCCAGCTGCCCAATGCCCTCGGGTGGCCGCAGCAGCGGGAGGGTAACCTAGTTTGCTTAGGAAATATTGCAGATGTCCCAGTTTATCGGATGCAGTCCTAGAAAAGTATTGGCACTGTCCTGTTTCTACAGCTCATGCAGTGAAGCCTGACGAAGCCCCGCTGCCCCTTCTGCCTGGTCAGCCCACACACAGCCCTGCCTCCACGGTCTCGCCTGCCTCGACTCACACCCAAGTCTTCATCTCCTCTGAGGGGATCCTGAGCTGGATCAAGGCTATCCTAACATATCAACGTGCTCGTGTGAGATAATGGCACATTTCTCTGAAATATTTTCAAGGATATTCAGACCCTATTGGTTGAGGAACTGGAGCCAGTAGCCAGGACTTCAGGGTATGACTGGGCTGGGAGCAGCAGAAGTGGTGGTGATTGGAAGGTAGACAGGGCAGAACCACTGGACTGGGGATGGGGCTGAGGGAGGGGGAGGGGTGGTGCATGGGGATTAAGGAGGCAGGAGACTGGATGTCCTGTTCCAGATGTGCTCCCAATTATCCACATCACTCTGGGTAACTCCATTCACCTCTCTGAGCTTCAGCTTCCTTATTTGTAAACTATGAAGTCCTAAATATTACATAATGGTGGGGGCAGGGTAGCTGACAACAGTTTGAGATTTTGAAGTAAAGCCTAGAAGTCATACCTCCCGGATCTCCAGAATTTAGTTACAGATCCTCTAGCCTGGATGCTCAAGGGTTTGTGGAAAATACCAGATGGGGTTGGAGGAGCTGGGGCAGAAGGGAGATTATGGCAGGCTTGGTCTCCACCTCTCAATCAGGGCACAGCTGGATCCTCCTGGCCCTACTCCCCCACCCGCCACCCAAGAGCATTTATAAATTTCCAAATAAAAAGAGTTCCTACTCACCTGGAAGCTGGACACCCCTGTTCCTGGGAGCTCTGTGAGGGCAGGGCCTCAGTCTATCTGAGTCACCACATGTCCCCTGTGCCCAGCACAGGCTGCAACACCAGGCAGTGCTGAGGAGCTCTTTACCGAAGGAACAAATTAGTTTGAGTTTCTTCTTTCTCTCTAATGCCAAAGGAAACTCACAGCTAACTTCCCTTCCACATGCTGCATTACAGGGGAAAGGAAGGGTGTCACAGACAGACAGACAACTGGGAAGCCTTCCTTGTATACAGGCATCAGACTCAGCAGCCTGTGTGGGCCAGTCTGACATGCCTGCACAAGCCTGGGATAAGAGGAAAAACCTGGCCCGAAAGCTGAGAAGAGCCAGACATGGGCGGAAAAATATTTCTGAGAGATTTGGGGCTTAGAAACTTAGAAGCATGGGCCTCCTTGGGTTGTTGCTTTCAGGACAGAGGGATGCTCTGGGTATCTACAGCTGGGTATGCATGCTGAGGTGTCTAGGACATCGTCTTTGTTGGAATCACCTTCCTTCTGTATCTGGCATTCTGGGATAAGGGATCCAGATTTCAGATAGCAAAAATTAAATAAAAAATGGATACATTGTATAGTATGTAAATCATAAATATATATTTTAAAAGTAAGGGAAGCCCAGGTAAAGCTGGGACTATGGATCAGTGAACTAAAGTCATGCTAGGGTCCCTGGAAGATAAAGG
>PVIA01004886.1:0-127242 GCA_004024845.1 Tonatia bakeri | reverse complement strand
CTTAGAGGGTTTTTGAGACCACTGGTTACATAAATGTGTCTACAGCACTTGGAACAGGGCCTGGCAGGCAGTCAGGTATAGGAGTATTAGTTATTATCATTACTATAATAATTAAGCAGGCAAGGCAGGGGATTGGGGTTCTAGGATTCCAGCATCCAGAGAACAGGGTGTGTCTGGGAGGGCTGCCTGGGGAGAGCAGGGTCTGAGTCGGCACCGAAAGGAGGACGGGGCTCTGAGTGAATTTCGTTTTGACCGTGTGAAGTGGCCACAGGAACCGGTGGTTTTGTTGGGTTCCGGGCCTGGCACTCTGTGTTTTCTCCAGAATCTCTCTCTTTTCCCACTTCCTTCAGGAGATGGATTGCACCCCCTTCCCTATCCCCAAGGGGGGCTGACGACTTCAGTGCTGCGTTTTGCGAGTGTTTATTTGAGACAGGGAAAGGCAAGGACAGGCCCCTTGGAAAGGTGCTGGATCTCTCTCCAGGGATGCCACAGAGGCCGTGAAGGAAATCGCCCTGGCGTCTGATTCTGTGTGTGGGGTCTGCACGTTTAGAAGCCCCCGCTGTGCTGAGTGCTCCCTGGGTGCTCTCCGTCGTGTGGACAATGGTAATGACAATGACAGTCGTCACAGCATGGGAGCTGACCCTGATTTCGTCATTGGCTCCTCTAAGCCCTTTGAAGGAATCAACTCATTTGATCTTCCTCATCCCTAGGAAGGGGGTGGTGTTGTGATCCCCACTGACAGAGGAGGAAACCGAGGCCAATGTAGTTTACGTGAGCTTTGCTGGGTCATGGAGGCAGCATTTTGCCAGTGTTTGATCCCGGGCTGCCACCCCCCAGAACTCGTGTCCCTAGCCACTTTGCTGCCACGTGATTTATTAAGGTGGCAAGACTGGAGTGCAAGCCTGTGACCCTGACCCCCTGCCTGTGCTTCTTCACTTACTTCCCCTCTGTGATTCCTTTTCTCTCTTCTGCAGAATGGCCGGAACTGTAGGGGAATGGAAATGCCAGGCTTCTGCGTTCCTCCTCTGTGTTCTGGGTCTGTGCTCAGTGTGGGGGTTGAGCGTGGGGCTCTGGAGCCTGCTGCTGGTGTTCAAATCCTGGCTTTACCTCACACCAGCTGGGCAGGTCACCAGCCTGTTCCATGCATCAGTTTCCCCATCTGTAGAATGGGCATATAGCACCTGTGTCATAGGAGTGTTGTAAAGTTTGAATGAACCTGGGGTTGAAGCTGTTGAATCACTCCAGGCACATAATAGGTATTTAGAATGCTGTGGTGGCTTTTTTGGGGGATTTGCAGCAATGGGGGGAGGGTGGCGGATGAAGTTTTTGGTTTGGGGCTCAAAGTCTTGCCCCTGAAAGAGGAGGCTGAGTGAGCCTTGGGCCCACCTACTTCTTGGTTGGGTTGATTTGGGGTCCCTGCCTGCAAGGAGGGAGACCTCAGGGGCAGGTGCCAACAGGTAATGAGATGGCGTGCCAGCGAGGCAGTGGCGGTAAGAGAGGGCGAGCCTGGGGAGATGGGCAGAGAGACTCCAGGCTGAGGGTCGGTCAGCAGCTCCCTGAAGGGCTCCCCAGGGCTGAAGATAGAAATGTGTCACTCCCAGGCACCCAGAGGGTCTTCCCTACTGGCTGGGCTGGGCTGGGGTCCCTGAGGGTCATGGGTGTGAGCAGAAGGCTCCCAGAATGCTTTCAGTGGTTCTGCTTTTTGGGGGTGGGAGACCAAAGCTTTTCTCCTCATCGGAGCTCTGCTTGCCAAAACAAGAAACTGTGGTTTTGTGTTGTCACTATTTTTTTTTTTTTTAAAGCGTTCTGTTTTCCTAGTCTGACACTCGGGAGCAGTACTGGGGGATGGGAGTGGGGGAGCACGTTTTTTCGTCCTGCCATCACTGGAACAGAATGACGTGCCCTGTGACATGGGGATTCTCATGAGGTTGTGTTGCAAAAAGTAGGATAAGTGTGTGTGTGTGTGTGTGTGTGTAACTTTGGGAAAATAAACAACTGGAATACACATGTGGATGTTGTATGTATAACATTACAGGAATTGGGGGAGAAGGCTGGACAGATGTGTGTCTCATGTGGAAAGGCAAGCAGGAAAATAAAAAAGGGGAAAAAAAAGTACCAAGAAATCCTGTTGGTTACACCCTTTTCATAGAAAATGATGCATGTGTATGTGAATGTATTTTTTCGCAAAATTCCAGTAGAAAGAGTTGTATTTGCAGCAAGACTATCAGATTAATGTAATAGCAATAGTAACAATAATTTGCCAACACTTACACAGCGCTGTTTGCAAGCCCTGTGTAGAGTATTCTCTGGGTCTCCACTCAGAATTTCCAGGTATTATTATGTTTCCCATTTTAAAAAGGAAGTGAAGGCACAGAGACATCAGGTCAGTTTCCCAAGGTCACACAGCCTGACAGAGCTGGGATTTGAACTCAGGTGACTTGGCCGCGTAGCCCACATTCCTTACTGCTGCCCTGATCGCCATGCATTTATGACCAAGGTAACTCCGGACTGCCCGGGTGGTCAAGAATTGAGTCATAAGGTCCAAGTTATCTGAGCTTTGGGAGACTGGAGAGCCTGGCCAGGCCACTTCGTATGGGGCTGAACATCATCAGGAAGTCAGCGAAGATCTTTGGATGATAAAGTCCTGTGTCAACAGGAGTTAGCCCCATGTTTTGTGCATTGCAAACAAAGCTGTGAAAAGGTAAAACCATGAAGAAATTAAAGTTGCTTTTCTCAGTGTGCTGGAGTTTACGGCGCGCCTGCTTGTATATTCCGGGTAGTGTTCTTGGCCAGGAAAACGCAGCCATCCCCTGGGCAGATGTGGTCCCTGTCCTTACAGGAAGGGTGACCCACTGGGGAGGCTGGAACTCGTGCATTTGAATGTGTTACTTCAAACGAGCATCCTGGACACCTGTTCCCTGTTATTCCCTCGTAACCGTTTACTTATCTGTCACCTTAAGAAGAGGTGGATGGGGGTGGTCCCTGGAGCTTTTGGAGGCTCCAGGTTACTCCTGTCTTAGAGAGTGTCCCCTTTATCAAGCCAGTGAGCGGAAGACCTGCTGGGCTTGGGGCCACTCCCTCAGATCAAGAAACCCACTTCCTCTTTTCTGTGCAACGCCCCCTCTAAAGCTTTCACAAGAGTCAAGTCTGCGAAGCAGGCAGGCCCTGCCGGGCAGCAGAGCTTGACCTCTCAGGTTCTCATGGTTTCTCTCTCTTTTCCCCAACAGACACAGGCATTCTGGCTGGAACCCTGGCGGGAGGTGGGTGATCAGGATGGGCTCCCCTCAGATTGGCATGCTGTGTCTCCCCGGCCTTGTTTCCCGGGCACAGGGTGAGGTCAGAGCCGACTCTGGCTTCAGCGTTTAGGAGGCGATACAACTTGTAAGCAAGCATGGGGGTTTGAGTCTCCTTGCTTTGCAGGTGAGACTGCCCTAGGGCGACCCCCTGCAGGAGTTTTGGTCCCCGGAGGGAAGCCAACTCTGGTCAAGGGTAGAGGCCCTGCAGCTGTGCAGGGCTGCCCCCCTCCTGAAGGCCCTAGGGGAGGGCTCGGTGGCCCGCGTCCTTCTCTGGGGATTGGTGTTTTTGCCCTAGCAGCTGGTCTGGGCTGAATCCTTCCATCTTTCAACCCACAGCACTAGTGACGCCCTGGGGTGGGATCGCTCTTCGTCGTGGGGGCTGTCCTGTGCTCCACAGGTGGTTTACCAGCATCCTGGGCCCCTACCCACTAGACACCAGTAGCCCCTCCTCCCCCCAGCTGGGACAACCAGATCTGTTTATGTATTTACATGATTAGTGTGACACCGTTTGTTCTTTTCACCCAGTAGTGTGTCTCGGGTTCATGGTTAAGCACACAGACCCAAGAGACAAACGACCTCGAATCTCTACCCCTGCGTGACCTTGGGCAGGTCTTGTTGCCTCTCTGAGCTCTCGTTTCTCCATCCACACAATGGAGATGCTCGTGGTCCTGCTAGGGTCGCTGCGAGGAGCACGGTCATCCACGTGCCTGGCACAGCTGAGTGTTTGGCCAAGGTCAGTCTCACCCAGGACCTGCTGTCGCTGCTCCTGTTCTCCGAGACAAAGCCCCAGGAAGAGGGGACACCCTCGAGCCTTTCAGCCCTGTGTGATGTTTAAGGTTATTTTCCCGGCTCCTGGAGGATCAGAAGGGGATCAGCCCACTCCTCTTTTGTCCTGTGGTCAGACACTCAATCTGTGTTTACGCCCTGGTTCCTTCCCCAGGGTGGAACCGACAGACGATCCCTTGATCGCGGGCCAGGGGAAGCGAGGCTATTTCAGGCTGGCAGGACGAGGGCCATGCAGGCCGGTGGAGGCAGGTGGCACTGGCCACCGGGACCCGGGGTCTTGTGCAGGGGCGGCAATGTGGCTTCTGGAAGGAGCTGCTGTCAGGGGGAGCGAGGTCAGGGTCAGAACAGCGTGTGGGCCGTCAGTACTTTCATTCACGAAATCACTTATTCACTCAGTAAATGGACATGGAGTGTGTACCACGTGCCAGGCACTGGGCCAGTGCCGGCATGTGGCCAGGACAGGATGGACAATGTCCCTGCCATCATGGAACCCTCAAATGTTACAAAGGGACCACTTGAGAAAGTGACAGGAGGTGTGGTGATACCACAGTCTGCTGCTTTGTGCCAGGTGCTGTGCTGAGGGCCTGGCGTGGGTGACCTCTTGGAGCCCTTGTAATAGCCCTCTGAGGCAGACTAGATGTCATCATCATTGTACCTATTTTGCAGATGGGGAAACTAAGGCCCAGACAGGCTGAGTAACTTGCTCAAGCCCACATAGTTGGGGAATAGAGGCTCAAGAAGGAAGTAAAATGTTGGTGACAGGGATGATGGCAGGCGTTGAGATGGAGTGGTCAAGGAAGGCCTCTCTGAGGAGGTGGCCTCTGAGCTGAGTCAGGGGAGCGAGTGAGCCAGCTGTGGAAAGAGTTGACAGAGTGTGTTCAGGCAGAGGCAGAGCATGTGCCAGGGCCCGAGGCAGGACGGTGCTCGGTGTGTTTGAGGAACAGCGAGAGACCATGGTGGGTGGAGGGGAGAGTGGGGGAGATGAGGTTGTGTGGGTGCCAGGGGCAGGTGGCGTGGGCCTCAACAGTAGTGGGGTGAGAAGAACCCGTGGGGGGGTTTCAGCAGGGGTGTGGCATGGTCTCACAGATGACAGGAAAATCATGACTAGACGGTGGCCTTCCCGAGGGCCCTGTGGCCCCTCCTGCCTACAGTCTGGACGCCTATCCGGAGAGGGGACCACATCCCCCCACCCCCCACCCTGGCTAATTCCCAGTTTGCTCCCAGGCTTCTGTGTGACCCAGGGCCATCTCTGTCCCCTGTCTGGATCTTAGTGTCCTGTGGGTACTGAGTCCGAGCCAGCCGACCACACCTGGAGAGGAGTCTGGGCCCCTGTGCGTGGCCTGGGCATGGGCAGGTTGGGCCTTTGGCCGCTAGTTGGAAGGGCTGTTGATGCAGGTCCCTGCTTCCTGTGAGGGAGGAAGGAGCCCCTTGTTTTCATTTCAGGAAACTCATTTGCATGATTAAAAACTGTTCGATGGCACCTTCGACTCCACCCTGCCCTCACGGCCATCAGAACAACACTTTCCACCGCATCAGCTCTCGCCTCTGTCCCTCACCAGTATCTTGTTCAGACCCGCTGCACCGTGGTGGTGAGGCCCAGGAAGGCCAAGTGGCCCAGGAAGGCCACCGGGAGAGGGCATGGTTGGGAAATGACCGGGGCTGTTGCTGTCACCCTCGCCCTGTTGCTGTCACCCTCGCCCAGCTCATTCAGTTCCCCGTCCACAGCCCCAGGGCTCCAGCTAACACTTGAGGCAGGTCCGGTCCTCCCCACCACCCCGGCCCCCAGGCCCAGAGCCCTCCCAGCGCTCCCACGACCCTACCTGTGGGGTAAAAGCAAAGCCCTTACATAGAATGGCCTAGAACAGGGGTGTCCACCCCATGGCCGCAGGCGGCCCAGGATGACTCTGAATGTGGCCCCACACAAAATCGTACATTTACTTAAAACACTACCTAGTTTTATCACTTAGGTATGTACATTTTTTTAAAAGATTTTATTTATTTATTTTTAGAGAGGGAAGGGAGGGAGAAAGAGAGAGAGAGAGAAACATCAATGTGAGGTTGCTGGGGGCCATGGCCTGCAACCCAGGCATATGCCCTGACTGGGAATCGAACCTGCGATGCTTTGGTTTGCAGCCTGTGCTCAATCCACTGAGCTACGCCAGCCAGGGTGGTATGTACATTTTCTACATTAGTGGTCACAAACTTGGGACCTGCGCGATGATTTTAAAAGGTTATCGAGAGGGCTGCTGCATTATTAGGGTATTATGTGAGGACTTCTTTGCTTCTCTGTGGTGGCATATATCACAGAAATTAAGCACAAACCTTTTTTTGGCTCATCAGTTTTCATTAGTGTTTGTGTATTTAAGGTGTGGCCCAAGACAACTCTTTTCCCTCCACTGTGGTCCAGAGACGCCAAAAGGTCGGACACCCCTTCTCTCCTAGAAGGTCTTGCAAGATCTGCCCCCGTTGGTTTGCCTGTCTCTTCCTTTGTTAGTCTTTTCTTCCCCCACACAGCTGTTTTTAACTGAGATGAGAGGGACGCACCGTAAGCCTTCCTTTGTCAAAATGTGTGATTTTGTGTTCACAGGGTTGTGCAGTCTGACCGGCTGTCTGATTCCAGCACCTCCTCTTGCTCTTCCTCCCTCGTCCCCTCTCAGCCACATTTGCCCTTTCTCAAACGCACCAGACTTGCTCCTGCCTGGGGGTCCCCTCCCTTGCTCTGTCCCGAAGGTCCCTCTCCCAGTGTGCCCCATGGCCCACTCCTTCATGTCCAGGCTCAGACGTCCCAGCCTTGACAAGTCTTCTCTGGCCCCGCCCCCACCATTCGGAACTGTGCTCCACCCCCACTCACCACGTCCTAGCTCCTGGTCCTTGTTATTTTAAATTCTCTTTGTTTCTCTGGCACCAAGAACCATGCTTAGCACATAGTAGGTGCTCATTAAATATTTGTTGCATGAAAAAACAATGTTCTCCTCTGTACACAGGTTTACATTTTCTTCTGAAATGGGCTTATCTTGATTTATTGTAGCTGCTGGGTGTTTTCTCGCTGACTTCTGGGGCCCTGGGGCTCAGATAGTCTGATGTGTTCTAACGTCACTCAAGGCAAGGCAAGGTGGGCGGAGGGTGGGTGGAGGGGGTTCAGCGTAGGAGAGTTTGCTGCCGTGGAGCCATGCTCACGCACCCAGCGTCTGGCCCAGACCGTCTGCCTCTCAGTGGCTCTGTGGCCCTGGGCGAGGAGCCTGTCCTCTCTGGGTGGGCCTCAGTTTTCCCATCTGCTCACCACACTGACCTCAGCTCCCCAAGTGCTCCTTATGCTTTCTTTTCGGTCTTGAATGCTGCCAGGCTGGTTCCAGCCTCGGAGCCTGTTCCCTTGCTGTGACCCTCGCCCTCGACACCTTTACCTGGGCTTTGCCTCCGGTGCCTGTCCCTACCTTTCAGTGTCACTTCCTCAGAGAACCTTCCCATTGCATTCTCTCCATCGCCACACCTGTTGTTCTTGGTACCTGCCGCTCTCTGAAATCACCCGGTTTACTTGGTTGGCGTCTGCTTCCCCCGTTAGAATGTAAGTCACACAAGGTCAGGACCCCGGCCCGTGGGGACCACTGACCAGTCCCAGCACCTGTTGGATGCTCTGTGAGTACTGGTCAGCGGAGTGAATGAGTGAGCGAAAGGGGCTCAGGCTGTGACAGAGACCCTCCTGGTTCCTGCCGTTTCTTAATGAGCAGCCTTGACTTTGGGGAACGTGGGCCCCAATGTGGGGAGTGGCTGTGGACTGGCGTCCTTGGCCTCCTGCCCTTACCACATGGGGAGGGCACGGGGAGCGCTGTGTGGTCCCTGCCACCAGCTGTCGGCCGGCCAGGTAGTTGACTGGGTGGGTTAGGAAATTTATTTCCCCTTCATCTCGAAGGTCGTAAATGGGGCGGGGGAGCGCATGCCAAAGTGTGTTTGTGTTCAGTGTGCCCGTTCAGCGGCAGGAGCTGTCTCACGGAGCCCAGGAGGGAGGGACGTTGTGGGTCGTGCATGTCTGCACACGGACCAGGGTCCAGGCCCCACACCCTAGTGGGCCGGATTTGCAGACAGTTCAGTGCATTGTTCTCAAAGTTAATGTTTCGCAACTGTTTCCTTTTTGTTGAGTCCATTGGGGTGACACCGGTTAACAAAATTGTGCAGGTTTCAGGTGCACGGCTCCACAACCCATCTTCTGTGCACTGTTGCGTGTGCACCGCCCCAGGCCCGGCCTCCGTCCATCACCATTTGCCCCCCACACCCTCCTCCACCCCCCCCAGTGTACACTGAGCGCCCTGTCTACCCTTCACCCAGGTTCTCCAGATGTTGGCCGCTGGGTACATTTGCTTTATCAGCCCACTACTTGCCCCCTCCCGCCCTCTGCACACATGTGTGCGCACACACACATGTGTTTATCCTTATTACACCGATCCAGCTGAGAGAAACTGTAGACACGATGCCCCTGAGGGACTCAGCATGTATCTCCCCAGACTGTGGGTAGTCTCTTAAATAACCGCAGTGCGATAAACAACATCAGGACGTGTGACATTGACACTAAATCACGCAATCCATAGTCTATATCCAGATTTTGCCTGTTTTCCCAACAACGTTCTTCGTGCCTGTTCCCCCACCCCCACTCCTGCCCCCAGTCCAGGGTCCAGTCCCGGACCACGCACCGTATTTAGTCGCCCTGTCCGGTGATTTTGGCCACCTGTGCTTCTCAGCGCCAGTGCTGCTGGTGGAAATTCTTGGCTGATGTGTGGCTGTGTCACTGCTTGTTCCGGGCTGCCATGTACCAGCTCCGTGACCTCGGGCAACTGACTCTTGGGCCTCGGGCTCCTCCTCTGTGCAATGGGGAGATCTCCGTTCCCACCCCACTGGCTTGTTCTCGTCTCCCACACTTTTGTTGAGCACCTGCCGTGTGCTGGGCCCCGTTGTAGATGTTGGGGATACAGCAGGGCAGGGCAGGGTCACATCTGGGCCCTGGGGTGGAGGCGGGGCGTCCACCTCTTGGAGGCCGCTTGTGTAGGTGGAGTGAGAGCTGGGCATGGCGCTGGCCCCTGGGGGCGCCTGCCATGCACTGTGTGTTTGCTGTCCCTGTGTTCGTTGTAGGACGTTGGGCAAATAAAGGCAAATAAAATGATCTCACCTTTCCAAACAGCTGTTTCACCTTTTGGTGCATTTCCCCCTCGTCTTGTGCATTCTGTCTTACCCTGGGTGTGATCACACTGCACACGATAGTGTGTGTCTTGCTCCTCTTGTCCCTCCTCTGCACCTTCCACGTGCTCCTGCAAGCACCCTTCGTCACCAGACCTTTGGTGGCTTCATAACGGAATGTAGGCACTCTGGGTCCCTGCATCCAGTTCAAATCCTGGCTACTTATTGGCTGTGTGGTTGTGGGCAAGAAGCTACTTTACCTGTGTGTGCCTCAGTTACCTTAACAATAGTGCCAAAAATAGTGTCTGCCTCTTAGATTGATTAAACAATAATAACAATTCTTATTTAACCATTCCTCTTATATTGGGCAAATACCCAATGTGGTTTTCAGTTTTTCAAAGTTACAGACCATGTGCGTTTTTGTTTAAGCTGCCAGTTCTTTTATCGATTTTGTGACTGAGGGCTGAAGAAACCTTGGCGTAGGACCTTTTGGTCCTTACTAACTTGGATAAATCATCAGCATCCGGAACCCTAAAATCAGGTTGTCAGAGCTGCAGGAGACCAAGACGTTGTCTCCCTGGTTCGTCCAGAAGGGGAGCTGGAGGCTCCGAGCTGTTAGGTGACTCCGCTGAGGCTTCCCTAGGGAGTGTGTGGCTGAGATGGAACTCCACTGAAGGTCTGCTGACTCCCCATCCATGGTGCCCTGCTTTTATCCACTAGCTAAGATGCTTAGGAGAACAGAGGGAGGTTTACCTCGTATTCAGATGAGTCCGAGGGATTCTGTGGGCCCAGGAGTTTTGTGTGTCTCTGGGAGACCTCGTTATCAGATTCTTTGACTTCTGTGACCATAAACGGGGTGTGTGTGTGTGTGTGTGTGTGTGTGTGTTACTATCATTCATGGTCTGTGAGTCCCTAGCACCATGGGTTCCAAGCTGCGAGGTCCCTAGGCCGGCAGCTCAGGCTGGTAAGTGGCTTTCGTCAGGCCCATACAGTGTTTTCAAAATTTTTTTAGTGTCAACATTGAAAATTTTGAAATTCATACGAAAGAAATGTCATACGCAAATCTGTGTTTCTGGCTTCTTTAAAACTGAAAGATTGAGTCACATCAAACTTGCATCCCTACAGGTAAACATGAGGCTAGAGCTGCATAGCAGCTGCCTTTTCTAGACAGGGCTTCTGTCTTCAGTTTGCCACAGTCTCCACCCTTCCCTATTATCTCTGACATTGAAACCAAACTGTGGTTGACATTTATCATTGTGCTTGTCCTCCTGTTTAAAAAAAAAAAAAATCCTCAACCAAGGATATGTTTATTGAATTTGAGAAAGAGAGAGGAAGGAGGTGGGGGTGAGATAGAGGAAGGGGGTGGAGGTGAGAGAGAGAAAGACATTGATCTGTTGCCTCCTGTACACGCCCTGACCGGGGATTGAACTCACAACCTAGGTGTGTGTGCTGACTGGGGATTGAACCTGTGACCTTTTTTTGGTGTATAGCACATGTTCCAACCATCTGAGCCACTTGGGCAGGGCTGCTGGTTTTTTTTTTTTAAGTATTAGAGTTAAGAGGATAATGGGCAGACAAGGGTTCTTCCAACCCTTGTTTCTATCAAATGGAAAACTAAAAGCCAGATCAAGAGGGGCACATTTTAGGAAAAGTAGAAGGTGGCAGGTTTCTCTTTGGAAGAAAGACGTTTGATAAGCAAAAAACGTGTTTAACAGAACTGTGTTTAATAGTTCGTGCTTTTTCCCCTACCCCCTTACCTGCCCGGTACCTGTGGGCATTTGAGTTTGAGAAGCGTGTTCGAGAGTGTGTGGGTGGTCCTGCTGTTGTCTGAGATGGGTGGAGGGGGAGAAGGCGGTTCTCCCTTAGAAAGGGTGATTTGTTACCCCAAATTCCACTTCCTGTGGCCTGTGGGCAGTCGCTGTCTTGTCTTTTTCCAACATCAGCCGTAGGGCTGGAGGTTCCCACGTTCGCTTGTTGTATTTCCTGAATCTTGTTCTGTACTTAACGCTGCATTGGAAGACCCTGGGGCACGGACCCCACACAAAAAGCAGCGGGTTCCTGCAGGGGTGTGGGACGGCCCCTCCGACTGGTCTGGGGCCCTTGTTGGACTGCAGGATCCTGAGAATGTCACAGTCAGGCTGGGTGCCTTCCTGAGCTTGCACAGCTCATGGGGAACTCTCCCCGGCTTTCTCTCAAATCTAGAAGGTTTTGAAATAATAATAATAATAATAATAATAATAATAATAATAATAATAATAACAACAACAACAACAACATTACAGCTGTTGCTGATGTGGTTAGTGAGAGCTGGAGGTCTAGAGTCTTTGGTCACAGGTGACAGGAAGCCCCACCCAAACTGCCTTAGGGAAGACGGGAATTGCGTGACTTGTGTTAAGACAGGGTCTGGTCTGTTGTCCTGGAGTGGCTGATTGGCTGCCTTGAGTCATGCTCCCATCCCCGGGCAAGTCACTGAGACCCTGCCTGGCCAGGTCCGAGTGAGGGGCCCACTGAGCCACACGGCAGTAGGGGAGTGGTGGATCCTGGAAGGAACCCCCCAGGGCACTGGGACTGGAAGAAGGATGGGGAGCCAAGGGGAGCTTCTCTTCTCTACGCCGGTGCCTCCATCCCAGACTGGAGGCCTTTGCCTTCGCTCAAGTCTTGGGTCCCAGGGGAACCCGCTGGTCACCTGGCCCACTGCAGTGTCTCACAGCTTTTCCAAGTTCTACCTTCAAAGCTTTGCTCATCCCCTGTCTTCTCAGGAGGCCATCTGTGATGATTCCAGCTCTTCCCACAGGATTAATAATAACACCAGTGTCCGCATGTGTGAGGTGCTGTGCTTCATGGACATGTCCTAAGCAGTGCAGCCTTCTAGGACCCTCATGGGGAAGGTGTTTCTATGCTGCTTATTTTATAGATGAGGAAACAGAGGCCCAGAAAGGTTCAGTAACCTGCCCAGGCTCACACAGCATCCTTCTCCCTTATTGGAGGCTTCACCGTGAATGTGTGGTTTTCTTTCAGCCACGAGGCTTCTTCCAGATGTGTCACTCCAGGAAAATGACTTAACCTCCGTGTCTGGGGGAAGAGCACTCCAGGCACAGGGGACAGTCAGTGCAAAGGTCCTGAGGCAGGAGCATGTCTCAGGAAGACAAGGAGGCCAGAGGGGCTGGAGCAGAGTGAGCCAGCAGCAGAGTGCATCGAAGTCTGGGAGGAGTCAGGGGGGGCCGGTGGGAAGATCTCTCAGGGCCCGCTGGCCAGCACGAGCACTCCACATTTTACTCTGAGTGAGGACGGAGCCCTTGGAGCTTTTGAGCGGAGGAGGGACAACCTGACTTAGTTTTTGCAGGACCCGTCTGGCTGCCGTGGAGAATGGATCATGGGGGGCCAGGGTGGAGACAGAGGGAGGAGGCTGCCCTGGTGACCCTGGTGGAGCAGCGTGGCGGCTGAGGTCTAGGGTGTGGTGCACGTGGTTAGAAGTCCGTTGGTTGCTCCTCTTTAGTGCTGCCGTGTTACTCATCAGCTGTGTGGCTTTGGGTCTTGGCTTCATCTCACTGAGGCCTCAGCTTTCTCACCTTTAAAATGGGGTTAAGGATGTTACCTCTGTCACCGGGCTGTGGGAGTGAATTGCAGGAGGTGACAAACGCACTGTGCTTCCTAGAGTGCCTGGTCCGTTGTGAGCGCTCAGCAGGTATTTGTGGAACAAACCAGTGAGTGAATGACAGGGAATCTGGGGCCGCTCCAGCTCTTCCCAGGGCGTCTATCCCTGTGGTCAGCCCCAGAGTGGGACGTATCCTGTTCTCCCCCCACTGCCCCTCTTCCTCCCCACACATGGAGAGTTGAATGAACAGAACCCAGAATGTTCTGGCAACAGTCGCTCCCTCTTCCCTAGTGACAAAGGCATCTTTGTTGTGCCTGGGTGTGAAATCCATTTCAGAAATGAGGATGGTGCAGGCGCAGGAGTCAGCTTGTGAGGATGGGGAGGGGCTTGGGAGAAAGGCTTCTCAGGGCCCTTTAGATGGACAGCCTGCTCCCCCACAATCCCTCTGTCCTCATTCGGGTCCAGAATGCTCTTGAATTGGTTCTGTGGAGTGAGAATGTGGAGTCACATTTCTGCTGAGTGAGTAGCCACATCAGTCAACATTACCTTCCGTAGCGTGACACTGTCTCTGTCTCTGTCTCTGTCTCACACACACACACACACACACACACACACACACACACAGTGATAATACCCAGTGCTGGCAAAGCTGCTGGGAAACAGGCAGTTTCCTATGATGCTGGTGGGAGTCCTAATGACTGCTGTCTTTTGGGAAAAATAGTCTGGCAATATCTTTAAAAATAAGCCACCCCCCATAATACCCTTTGATTCAGTTGCTTTGAGAATCTCTCCTATAGAACCTAGAAAAAAAGGATGTGAAAATTTAAGTTACAAAGATGTTATTCCAGCTTTGTTTATAACAGCCAAAAAAAAAAAAAAAAAAAAGAAAGAAAAAGGAAACCACACACGTATTTAATTCATCAGCAGAGAAAAGTCTAAGATTGTTGTTGTTCATTTATGTGTGCGGATAGCAGGCAGCTGTTTAAAGCAATGATTTTCACCTGGTATGTGGCGGCACGCTGGCATGCCACAAGAAGTTTTAAAACGTGTGGTACCTGACTATTTAGTCAGGGGCACTGACCTCTTTTCCTTTAGACTGTCAAATAAGATGACAACAGCCAACACGACAATAGCTGTCTGATGTGAATGAATCGAAATTATACCTATTTTTTTGTTAGGTCGGCAAAAAATATAACGTACTTTGTGCGCCACGAGATGAAAAGGGTCGGAAATCACTGGTTTAGAGGAATGAAGCCGATTTCATGTCTCGACGTGAAAGCCCGCACGTGCCGTGCTCTTAAACAAGAAAGGTTAAGTTACGAGTCAGATGTCGAGTGTGGTCCCAGTTTTGTAGAAAAATAAGAACAGACAGACTCTCTCTGTAGGTTTTATGAATGAGGAGAAAAGCACCGTCCAAGGCACACCGGGATGTTAACACTGGTGGCCTTGGACCGAGAATGGGGGTGGTGTGGAGAAAGAGATCTGTCTTCATTTTTGTTTGCATGGCTTCATTAGTTATAATTAGCATATTATATTTCAAGTCAAGATGAACTTTAACAACGCAAAGACTCTTACCAGCTTCTCCCCCACAGTGTGGTGGACCTGTGTATATATAACGCTGGGTCACACCAACTCTGCGTCGTCCTCTGAGAATAAGGATGGTGGCAGGTTGAGCAAGATTCTGAAAGCAGCCCTCTTAATTTATATCTGGGGTCTGGATTTGGCAAAGTGACAAAGACTTTTGCCTTCATGGAGCCGACGTCCTGGTTGGCCTAGAACTGTGCCAGAGCAGTGATTCTCAACGAGGGCAGTTTTTGCCCTCCCCTGTCCCCCGCCCCCAGGGGGCTTTGGCGACATCTGCAGACATCTTTGCTCGTGGTAACTGGGGAGGAGGAATGCGATGGCATCCAGTGGGGAGAAGCTGGGGATGTCGCTCAACACCCAACGTGCCTAGGACAGCCGCACCCCAGCGATCTGGCGGAAACCCCTGGGCCAGGTCGGTGTCTGGCACATACGTAGTATAAGAGCTCACTGCATATTAGCTGCTATGACAAAATGAGGACATAAACGTTTCTGTATTTGTCACCCATCTAACAGGCGAAATCCAGGCTTGGAGAGGTGTCGAAACCAAGGTGGGAGTAGGACGCCCTGTCCCCGGGGGAGGGAGGTGGAGTTCTGGGTTCAGGGCCAGCCTGCAGGTCGAGGAAGACGGACACCCTTGGTGCTTGGGGGGAAGACTCAGGAGACCCAGTCTTGAGTTTGGTGCTGGCTGCCCCTTGGGTCTCCTGAGCTGGGTGCTAGCACTGTCGCTATGATGCCTCAGACCAAGACGCTCACTCAGACCCCTCCTCATGTGTCGGGTCTTTGCCAGGTCTTCTGGGGGGTGAGGTGCGGGGGGTCTCTTTATGTCTGTCCATGCAAAGCTGTGTTTGGCAGCAGGGTGCTGGGTCTGCAGCCCAGGGCCTGGCTGCAGCCGCTCTGCCAGCTGCGTTGGCATTCAGATCCCCCCGAGTCAGCCCTGTGCCTCCCTGAGCCTCAGTTTCTCAGCTGGGTGATGCTGGATGCAGAACCCCTTTGTCTGCAGCAGGCATTCTAGAAGGAGGCACGGGGTCAGTCTTTCTCTTCGTCACCCCTCTCTCCCAGCAGTTGTCCAGGAGGCTGTGGGAGTGGGGACCCAGTGGCAGGGCGATGGGGACAGCTCCTTCTCTCTCCCTCTGTCACTTCATCATCATCCTGCAGTTTAGTTTGTCTTGCCCAGTCACTTTAAATGCCTTCCCGTTGCTGACACTTTCCAAGTGTGTGTTTCCTGCGCTGACCTCTGCCCTGTCCTCCAGGTGTTCTTGTCCGTGTGCTGACTGGACACCCCTCCTTGAGTGTCTGGTGGGCATCACAGACTGCCCGCCTTCTCCAGCTTGCCCCTCTCTTGGCTTCCTTCCATCCGGTTAAAGGCTGTCCACCCTTCCGCTTGCTGGGGCACATCCTCAGAGCCACCTTGATTCTGCCCCTTCCTCTTGCATCCCACGTGCAAGCCGTCAGGAAGTCCAGTTGACTCCGCCTTCGACGGGCACCCAGAATCTGGCCTTTGCTCGCCCTTCCACAGCTGCCCAACGGTCCGTCTCAGCCACCATTGCCTCCTGCCGGGACACTTCCTTCACCTCCTCCCCAGTCCCTTGCTTCTCCCCTTGCTCCCGCAGGTGAGCTCCCCACACACGTCCCCCATAAGTCAGGTCTCGTGCCTCCTCTGCTCAAATCCCTCCCATGGCTCCCGCTTCACCCACCGTGAATGCCAAGGCCCCGAGGATGGCCCAGAAGGCCTCCCAGTAGGTGGTCTCCCTACTCGCCAGGTCCGCCTCCCTGACCTCATCCCCAAGCATCAGGCCCATTCCTGCCTCAGGGCCTTTGCACTTGCTGTTGGCTTGGTCTAGAACACTGCCCGGGTATCCATGTGGCATCTCTGCTCAGATTTCTCAATTTCTCTGTGCACTCGTCTAAAACTTGCACCTCCCCCCATGCTTCCTCTCCCCATTTGCCGTTGCACTTGTGTTGTACTCGTTCGATGATTGCCCACTCTCCCTGCACTTGGAGGGCAGCGGGGTTTATTTCTCCTGTTCCCTGCTGTTCCCAGATCTAGAACAGTAGTACCTGACACATAGGGGTGTTCAGTAAGTAGTACCTGAAACAGCCTGCAGGTCGGGTAGGGAGCCTAGAGGGAAGGAGGGAAGAGACATCCATTTACTCTCTCACCTCTGAGGTTATATTATATACCAGGCCTCTGGGCGTCGGGGACAGAGTTAAATCAGACAGTGGCGTGTGTCCTCAAGGAGCTTCAGTCCTGGGGGAGACTGGACACACCAGGGTTGACGCTGCAGGGTGGGAGGTGCTTCGGCAGGTCTGTTGCTCAGGACTCTTTAGGCTGTGAGTGATAGAAGCCTCAGCTCAGAGGGTCCCAAGCAAACAGCAACAGCAACGGGACTCTTGTATGGGCTCATTTGTTTCAGGAGCCATGGCTTCAGGCATAGCTGGATTCAGGTGCTCCCTGGCCCGACCCCTTCCTGCTTGTCCAGAGCTCCGATGGCTCAGGCCTGGGTCACATGTCTGTCACCATAGATGGAACTGAGGCACCAGCTCCTGCACCACCACGTGCACCCAGAGCAGGGCTAGGGCTTGACTTTCAGGAGGTCACATTTCCGGGAGCTGCAGAAAGGGGGGATTTCACGTGGATTCTAAGTGGTGTGTGGAGTGTGCGATCCTGTCTGTCGCAGGTGGTTAGGAGGCTAAGAGTGGGGTGCTGCAGGTTTCCCGGTGACGAGAGGCCCCCTGCTGCGCCCCCACACACCTCCTTTGCTCCCTCGCCCCTCACTGTATAAATATTCCTGGCTCTCCGCCATCCTTCCTCCTCTGTATCACAAAGGGGCTCCAGATGGTGCGGCTCTTGGGGAGTCTGCCACGCAAATCTGTCGGGTTCATATCCCCCTCCCCCTCCCTCCCTGCCTCCGGCGTGTTCTGGCTCTGGGCTTCTCAGACCCTGTTTTGGGTCTGAGGGAGGAAGGATGCTCAGGGTCCCTCCGTGATGCTGGGAAGCCCCAGTTGACATGAGAGTGACCTCATGGGCCGGCCCCGTGCTTTTCACTGTTGGGTTCCTGGGGACTTGCTGCACTGAACAGGCCTGCCATCGCCCACTCTTCCTGGGATCTAAACCAGAATCTCTCAAATTGTCCTACACACAGGAACCACCTGGGGATCTCATGAAAATGCAGATTCCGGATCAGCAGGTCCGGGCTGGGGCCTGCTATGCCGCCTGTCTAACGGGCTCCCTGGAGATGAGAGGTCCCTGCTGCCACTGGTCTGGGGACCACACTCCGAGTGGCGAGAGTATAGCTCTTTCTCGGGAAAGTCTTCCTTGGCTCACCTCCTCCTGACTCCTCAGCCTGGGTCAGGTTCCCCACTATAAGCTCGCAGAACTGCTGGTCTTCTCTTAGAGCCCCTGTCACAAAGGGAATGTCCCCACCATGTTAGACACACTTTGAGCTTTAGGAATCTTATTTTCTGCTGTTTTCGTACTGTCTGCAGATGCCAATTAAGTCCTCCTGTGTGCCAGGCACAGGGGAAGCAGCAGTGAACTGACAAAATCCCTGCTCTCAGAGCCCTGACGTTTGAGTTGGGGGAGGCGGTCGGTGAAGCACACAACCCCCTGCCAGGGACAGGTGCTGGGAATGGGCTGCTATGGGGGCGGGACTTCGAAGCGCAGGGTGTTGCCCAGAGACCACCCACTCAGTAACAGGCACATCGTAAGCTAGCACGTTTTTAGAAATGCCACGCTTTTTTGCGTCCACAGCAGTTTGGTCCCATGTCATGTATGCTAAAGGCACGGATCTCATACAGGTCAGTGTACAGAGTTCACCGTGGCCCTTGGGGTCCTGTCCTGTCCGAGAGCTTCAGGACGTGGGGAGCCAGGCTGCGTCTGCCCTCCAAGAGACTGCTCCCTGTCCTCCGTGCTGACCGCGGGCAGGTTCTGCAGGCTGCCTGGGCCTCAGTTTCCTCGCCTGTGCAAGGGGGGAGGGGACGAACAGAGCAAAAGCCCCTCCCTCACAGGGCTGTGTGTTGAAGGCTTGGTGGAAGCTGGCACACTAAGTGCTGAGTGTCACTATTGTTACCGTGATTATTCTCTTTATTCTCATTGGTGGGTAGACTGGTAAACAGAGTGACCACCTTGGCTTGGGTCGCTTAGGACTGTCTTGGTTTTGAAACATCCCAGGAAACCTTTCAGTGCTCAGCACTGGGACAGTTGGTCACTGCCCTGGGAAAGTGGTTATAACCAAGTTCAGGCCCTGGTGTCAGCTAAGCTTAGGTTTGAGCAGCTTACCTAGGCTCCCCATGCCTCAGTTTCCCCGCCCCTGCAAAATGGGGCGTGATTGTGGTACTACCTCGGAGAGTTTTGTGAAGTTGAAATGAGATCGTGTGCATCAAGGGTTTGGTGAAAGAGTTCTGTGCAAGTTGTCTGCAGGCCCAGGTGGACTGGAGAGAAGCTGAGACCAGAAGCCCCATCTGGGGCCTTGGAGGCCCTTCCCGCCCCCACAGCTGGCTTTGGAGTCCGGCTGGCTCCGTCCTCCGCCACATCAGAGCTCCCCCCAGTCCGGCCCCCTTTATGGCAGGGGCTGGGGGCCCCTGGTCCAGAGGCTGGTTAGAGCAAGATCCTATCTGTGTGGTTGGAGGTGCCCAGCAGCGGGGTGGCTGGGGGTCCCCTGTTCCAGCAGCCCCTGCCCTTCCCACACAGCCCAGAGTGCTGGCTGATGCTGTCTTGGGCGTCTGCTCAGCTGGCCCCTTGATGGGGGTGGACAGAAGCTTGTGCACCAGTGGGGTCCCAGACAGGCTGGAAACTGCTCTGTGCCTCGTTTTCCTCCCCTGTAAAGGGAATTGCTCGGGCACCAGGGTGCCTCCGGTCTTGGGCTTTGTTAACAACAATGCATGTAGGACACAACTGGGTCCCCAGATGGTGGCACTTGGAAATGTTTTACTTGGAACCAGCTAATACTCTGAGCACACAGAGACCCCAGGGCAGTGCGACCATGCTGCTCAAGGAAGGGCTAATACGGGGCTTACAGAAGTTGCTCTTTGGGGGCCCCAGACCAGGGGCTCAGGTGGCCACGCTTCAGAGGAGTCTTCGAAGTCTTCCTCTCTCAGTCCTGTGTGCGTGTCCTCCTGGGGGGGCATCTCCCTGGTGGCTGTGGGGGGCCTCCACGCAGGAAATGCCTGCCACCCCCCACCCAGCATGCAGGGGCATCTTCAGATTAAAGGGAAGAAAATACGTGGGGAATTGAGAAATGAGAGCGGCTGTTTCTTTTAAGTTGAAATTAAAGTGTCATTTATTTGTGTTTACAGATTTAGGACAGGGTCTTGCACAGATCTGAAAAGATTCCACTTTAATCCTAGGAAGAGGACCAGCCACACAGCTCTCCACAATCTAATTTTGTCAGATGATAGATAATAACTGCAGGAGGTAATTTCATTGAGCACCTACTATGGGCCAGTGCCCTTTAGGTCCTTGCTTGCTGTGCTCCAGGTGTGCCCCAGGGCTGGCATCATTGGCATGCGGGCATGGGCCTATCCCAGATCCACCATATCAGAATCTGCTTTAACCTGCTGTTTAAACCTGCTGGTGCAGCTGATTCGCAAGCATGCTGTAGGTGGAGAAATGTCGGTTTGAGTGCTATTCACTCCTTTCGTCCTTACAACCACTCTGTGAGGTAGGGTGCCTGAAAATGGAGGAAACTGAGGCATGGACAGGTTCGGTATCCTGCCCAGGCTTATGCAGCTAGCAGAGTGTATAAAAGTCTTATGACAAGAGGCAGAGCCAGGATTCGAACCCAGGTCCCCCAGTACCAGTGCCCTGCTCTTGACCATCCTATTGTACCACTGGGTGGGTCGCCAGCTGAGAAGACAGCAAGGGAGTGGATGGTTCTGACCCGGGAGGGTCGGCCTCTGCTGTGCCCTGGCTGGGTCGGACCTTCCGAGAGGAGGAGTCCTTCGCCAGAGAGGAGCCGGCCTGCTCGGTCCCCAGAGCATTCCTTGGCAGGGAGGCGTGTCGCGTGGTCCATAGCAGCGTGTGGGCCAGCTCTTGAATTAAATGCACATTAAAGAAGAACAGGAACAACCTTTTGTTACTTACTCAAGTCCTCCATCTTTATGGAGTACCCCCTGTGTGCCAGCTGCTGTATGAGGGCCCGGGGAGAACAAACGGAAAAACATTCCCGCCCAGGGGGAGCTGATGTTCCAGTGTGGGCACCAGGATCACAGTGAGCAGGGCCATTGCAGGTTTTCGTTCCTGCTGGGGCGGTGACCCAGACGGGACAGTGGTGGGGGTGATGCAGAGGGACACTGGGTGGGAGGAGGGGCCCTGCCTTCAGTCTGGTGCTCAGGAGAGGCCTGACTTAGGACTGAAGCCGTGAGTATTGTGCAGGAGCCAGGGGTGTGACTTTTTGGGAGAAGCGAGCTCTTGCAGGAGGAAACCGCAGGAGCCACGGCTGGGAGGTGGGAGGGAGCCTGGTGAGTCTGAGGTGCAGCAGGTGCTGCAGTGGAGAGAGGGACGGTGGCGAGGTGAGGAAGGTCATGGCACAGAGTGCTGGGCCTGGTGGGTACAGGTGAGCAGCAGGGGCTTCCTGCATGTGCAGCCAGCAGCTGTGGAGGAAGCAGGGTGTCAGAGTGGTCTGGTCTGTGTTTTAAAAGAGACCACTGAGGTCCGAGTGTGGATGCTGCACCGTAGGAGCAGCAAGACTGGTTAGGTGGCTCCTGGTCAGCCATCACTGACTGGGAAAGGATGGTGGTGGCGGCTTGGACCAGGAGGTGGCCTGGAGAGAATTTAGGATGGTGATAAAGCTGGCTCAGGCTTGAACTGGTGGCGGAGGAATGTGGGAGGTGAGGCCTTTCAGTGGCGGGGACATGACTGACTGCTGTAACCTGGAAGGCTTCCTGGAGGAGGTAGAGACTTTTAGGATAGGTGTGACAGGCTTGGGGATGTCCCAGTGTAGGAATCCTGTGAGCCAGGGCAAGAGTGGGTTCATGTAAAGGGCAGGAGATTGGCTTATGTGGTCTCTGTAGGTCACCAGATGAGATTGGAGTTGTCCCTGGGATTTCAAAGCGAGATGAGAAATTAAGGGTCAAAGGTTTTGGCCACCACTTTGAATAGGGGGCAGGATGCAGCTTAGAGAAAGTGAGGACGTCCAGGCAGAGGAGTGTTGAGGCTCTTAGCACTGGCCCTGGCTGGATGACAGGCCTGTCCCTGACCCTCTCTGGGCCTCAGTTTCCTCGGGCATCCAGTGGGGTTGCCATGAGGTGCAGAGTGAGTGTGCCAGCAGCCTGGCTTGTCAGAGCAGGGGGCACAGTTCCAGGGCCTGACGCCCTGCGCCAGGGCTGAGAGCAGCTGGGTTTGCGAGGCGGCGTTCCTGGGTGAGAACCGACTTGTTTGAGGAAGGTGACGAGGGGGCTGCAGGGGGGCCCTTTCTCTCTGCCCTCTGGGGAGATCATTGACAGAGAGGGCCCATCGAGGCAGTGAACAGAGCCAGGGCTGTGGGCCTCTCTTTTGGGCGATGGGGCGGGGAGAGGGAGCTAGGTCAGCTGTATGGGCCACTTAATACCCATGAACTTGCAATTAAATGCGGAAGTGGGAGACAAGGGGATGGTAAAAGGGGATATTGTTCCCAGCCTCAGAGAGGAGGGTGGCTGGAGCCCTGGGGAAACGGCCAGCCTCCAGCATGAATGGGCTGCAGTGTCCTGGGGGAGCAGGGGGCCGTCATTTGGCCCTTTGTCCCTCTCTGCCTGACCGAGCCACAAAGGCCAGCTTGATTCCCATTTGGCTTCTTCAGGGGGAGGCGGGGAGCTCGACCCCAGTGTGGCCCCCTCCCAGGGCCCCTAGCAAAGAGGTCCCTCTGGGAATTGGGGGGATGATGGAATTTGGGGCTCCTCTACAAATCCCTTCTGCACTGTGATCAAATGTTCCTTTTCATAAAAATTTTTCTAATTAAAAAATTTTAGGCCTATCCCATATGCAAAATGCACAATATTAAGTGTGCATCTTGATGAATTTTTACATATGATTTATCTGTATAACCCTTACCCACGTCAGATAGTAACTGTTGCTCCGCAGAGGGTGTCCCCTCCTGGTCAGCATCCCCCGTGTGACCACTGTTCCGATTTCTGTAATTACATATTAGTTTTGCCTGTTTTTGACCTTGACGTAAAATTGAATCATACAGTATATGCTCTTGTGTGTCTTAAAGATATTTTTAAAGTGTAACTATCCATGTATATGTAACTGTATGAGTATATATGCACGTAAACTGTATGTCATCTGTACGCTCTATATTATTTATATGTAATAGATGTGTGTAGTCATTCCCATGGCTCAAATGGGAGAGGCATGAGTGATTCGGGGTGAGAAGTCAGCCCCCAGAGCTACGGACGGACACACAGGCAGTAAAAGGCCAGCAGGCTCCAGGGCCGGAGCATGGGGGAATGCTCGGGCGCTGATACTGCCCTCAGTGGTACTCGAGCGATGGGGGCATGTTGTCCTGCATTTGTCCAAACGCACAGACTGTGTGTCGCCCAGAGTGAGCCCTCATGTCAGCTCTGGACTCTGGGCGACGAGGATGTGTCCATGTGGCTTCCCCAGTTGTAACAGACACCCCACTCTGGTGGGGGATGTTGGTAATGGGGGAGGCCGTGCATGTTTGGGGGGCAAGGGGGACATGGAGGAAATTCCGGCACCTTCTGCTCAATTTTACTATGAATATAAAACTACTCTTAAAAAAAAATAAAATCTTAAAAAAAACCCAAAACAAAAAGAAGTCAGCCTCCCAGTTCCCTCCCCAAAGCCAGGCACCGGGCCTGGTTTCACGCAAGTGCTTCAGATGGTCTGTTCCTGCCCCCTTGGTTGCAGCGGGGGGGGGGAGGGGGGGGCTCCTTGTGCTCACATTTCTGCACTTGGCTTTGTCTCTTTCCACCCTTGGCCTAGGAGGCTGTTCCGTAATAGCACACGGAATTCTGCTGGGTGGAGGCACCGTGGCTTCATTGTCTTCTAAGCCAGTCCCCTCGGGATGGGCACTGAGGCCGCGCCCACCTTTTGCCATTACAAACGGTGTGTGACAGACACAGGTTGCTTCGCGCCTGCAGGCTTGTGCGGTTGTGGGGAAGGAGTTCCTGGTTTGAAGGGTGGCATACGCGTTTGTGATTTTTCATTCATGTATAATTACCTGGCAGATATGAATGGGATTTCCTTGTAGAAAACCACACCACTGCAGATGAGGTAACCCTCCCCTTACTATTCCTGGTCACCCCTGCCTCCTGTTGCTCCTGTTGCTAGTCTGTGGTGCGGCCTTCTAGATCTTTCCCCGTGTGCTCATGCCCTTGACATACAGAAATAAGGACCCGTGGAAATGACAGGGCACGCTTTTAAGTGTGTGCGTTTATTTAAATAGAAGGTGTCAGACTGAGGCCCCGGGGGGAAGGTGGTTCAAACTGTAGGCTCTGGGGCCGTGCTCCTGAGTGCGGATTCTAGCTCTGTCCCTTCCCTGCTCTCTGAGGGTGAGTGGCTGTGGCCCCCCAGCATTCTGCTGCTGGCTTTGTTCATGGACTCTGCATGTTTGGGTGATCTTCTGCTGTAGTTTTTCACAGTTTCAGTTCATCCAGACTTCTGCCTACTGTTTTACAGGATGGTAATACTGGAGTTTTTACACCCATTCTCCTCTCGATGGGCATCCAGGTGGTTCGTTTTCCTCGACGTCAGGAGTTCTCACCCTCTGCACTGTGGCCGGTTGGGGCTGCGTGGTTCTTTGATGTTGGAGGGCTCTCCAGTGCATTGTGGGTGGCTTAGCAGCATCCGGCCTCTCTGCACACTAGGTGCCAGTAGCACCACCGTCCCCAGTTGTGACAGCCAGAAATGACCCCACACCTTGCCACAGACTAGCAACAGGAGCAACAGGAGGCAGGGCTGAGAAGTACTGCAGGGAGAGTCCTTTCCCAAACCTCTCTGTGCATGGGGACAGGGCTGTCATTGTTGTACTCCCATTCCACAGATGAGGAAACGGAGGCCCAGAGAGGTGGGGTCATTTACTTGAGGTCACACAGCAAATGCACGGCAGAGACAGGATTTGCACTCATGCTTCCTGCCTCCAGGTGCCAGGCACAGTTCTGGGCTGAGCTGGGTGACGGCGCAGATCCGAGCCCCCGCCCTCACAGATCTGGCCTTCGGGTGGGAGCGGCAGCCAGTAAGGTCGTCACCCAGCAGATCCTTGCCACATCAGGCGGGGGATGGTCGGTGAGGGTGAGGCATTAGAGAATCTCAGTACCCGTGCCTCCTGCTGTTTGGCGATGCTTCACAGTAATAACTGATGTGTAGTGAGGGTTTCAGTGCATCAGTTATTTCTCTAGAGTTTCGCACGACTCACTTGTTGAGTCCCCACCAGAAAGCCCTGTGAATCACCATCGGTGTTTTTCCCTTAGGGCAGGTGGGGGAACTGAGGCACGTAGGGGTGGAGTCCTTTGCTAGGAAGTGGTGGAGCCGGTACCAGAACCTGGGCTGCCAACATACCCACGCTGCAGCCCCCCCATCCGTGCCCAGTCCTGCGTGGTCGTGAGGGTCACCTGGGCAGAGCCAGCGGGACTCGGAGGACAGAAACAGAGAGGAAACAGGAACACTTTTTATGCCAGTTTAGTCCATGACTAAAGAAATGAGGCTTATAGTCTTTTCCTTTGTTTTTAGTAATTCATTTTTCTTGCATTGTATAAAAGCATTAGTTTCAGAGGGATCAGAAATTAAAGAAAAAAGCAGTTCTGCCCTGCGTAGCTGGGGGAATGCTGTGTGAGGCCGGGGAGTGTGCGGAGGGCAGACCCTGGTCGTAGCAAGTCCTGGGTGAGAGCGAACTTTATCATTAATCACTTATTCTCACAGGTGCTTCTCTCCATACAAGGCCCTGGCCCCTGGGAGCCAGGACAAGCTGGGGATCTTCTTCCCGTTTAATGGATGAAGAAACTGAGGCCCAGGCAGGTTAGATACTCAGGGTTGGCAAACAGGGTCTGGATGCTGGCTTGGGGACGTGGCAGGGGGCTTTCTTTTGACTGCTCCTGGCTGGGCCATGAGTTTCACTGCCCCTTTCCAGCCTGGGCAGCCGGAGAGGGCCTGACCTGCAGGCCTTCCCTGGGAAGTGTGGTTGACCAGCAGCCTGGAGCCTTGGTTAAGCAGGTCCTACAGAGGGGCCGGGCTCCCCTGGGATCCTTAGGTGGCTGGGGCCCCTCTTGGAACTGTCCCAGGTCTCTCATCAGCCCCTCTCTTTGTCTCCGTGGTCATGGCAACCTGGCTGGACGCTTGGCACTCCCACGCCCAGCCCCCAGCCTCACCAGCCTGCTTCCTCCTCTGCTGAGTCTGCTCTGGCAGGCTCCTGCCTGGCTGGGGAGCCTGCCCCCAACCTCCCACTGGCGGAGACTCCCGGGCGGGGCTGGCACTGCCTTGCTGCGTGGGAAGGACCTCAAAGGAAGGGCCCTGCTGGGTATCCTCTCTTCTTCCTGGACTCGTTGCTTCTGGCTCGGAGCGTTCTTGGTTCCATTCTTCAGCCTCCTCCTGGGGCTCTGTCAGCCCAGGACTTCCCCTCCCCTTCCCCTCCCCTCCCCTTCTCTTCTCCTCCCCTTCTCCTCCCCTCCCCTCCCCTCCCCTTCCTCTCCCATTTTTCTTCCTGTCTCACTCTCTGTGCCTCTGTTTCTTCCCCTCTGTCTCTTTCTCTCTGGCTTCTAGAGCGTCATTTGCAGGTTGGTCCCTGAGACCAACCTCTGAGAATTGGGGCTGGCTTGGAGCCCACTTCGTCCTTGAGGACCCTCTGTGCTCAGAGAAAGGACCACACTTTATAGGGGTTCATGTGCAGAAAAGTCATGGCCCCAGCCCCCATCAGCCCAGTGAGACCCGGCTGCTCCAAATAGGGTGGGTGGGATCTTGCCATCATGTGACGGGGGTCCCTGCTGTCCCATGGCAGAGTCTTTCTGGTGAGGGAGGGGGGTCCTCTAGCCCGGTGAGGTAATCTTCCCATTAGTGAGTGAGGAAGCCTCCCGCCTAGTGGGGTGGTCCTCCCAGCTGGACCCTCGTGGGAGGGGGTGGGCTGTCGAGGCCCCTTACTCTGACATCTGAGTCAGCCACGTGAATGGCTTGGACTTGGACAACACAGGACGTTTCCTTTCCTTGCACCTAGGAGAGGGCCAGTTCCCACTGTGGGTCGTTAAAAGTCATCATTTATTCATGCCACAGCTGTCCCTGTAGGTGTGAATAAATAATGCTTCACCGCAATGCCTGGACTTGTAGGATGCTCGAGGACCATAGGGGATCTGAGATAAGAGCCATCCCAGCCTGGCCTTTGACCGGAGCCCAGAGAGAGGAAGTGATTTGCTGGGGTGAGGTTTGCAGACTCACCAAACTGGCAGCTCTGTGAAGTCACAGCAGATGTGAGGAAAGTCACGCCCCTCACTCACCGCCTGTTCTGTGTCCCTGCTCTCACTGTCAGCGAGATACTGAGAAAGATACCCGTAACCTCTCTGTGCCTTGATATGTCACCTGTGAAATGGAGGTGATAGCATCTGTTTTCTAGATGTTTCTTTTAAAACATTTGTAAAAATTTGTGCTATACTTGCCATGCCATTACGTTGACTCTGTGAAAGTGTCCACTCCAGTGGCTTTTAGTATCATCACAGGTTGGGCCCCGTCCCAGCTTTCTCACTCTGGAACATTCTCGTCACCTACAAATGAAACCCCTGACCCTCGAGAAGTCACTCTCCCTCCTTCCCTCCCCCCAGCCCTGATGACCACTGATCCAGTCTGTCCCGACAGATTTGGGAGTTTCCTGTGAATGGATCAGGAAGACGTGGCCTCTTGCCTCTGCTTCTTTCACTTGGCGAGGTGAACCTTCTTTCGAGGTTCAGCTGTCTTGTACCACGTGTCACAATTTCATTCCTTCTCGCGGCTGAGTAATATTCTGCCACATGGACATGTCACGACCGTTTGTCCATTCATCAGTTCCTGGACATTTGGGTTGTTTCCACTGTTTGGCTATTATGAATAATGCTGCTCTGAACATTTGTGTGCAAGTTTTTGTGTGGACGTAGGTTTTAATTTCTCTCGAGTGTGTGTCTAGGAGTGGTCTTGTAGGTTTCTTGGGGAGATCAAAAGAATCCAGAAAATTACTACCACCTTTTAGAATACTATGAGGCACATAGCAGGTACTCGACGTGCTAGCTCTAATTATTACAAAACAATGCTTCGAGTCCTTGGTCTTGATGTTGGGAAGACAGCAGTACTGTTTAACACTTATTTTTAGGGTACCAGGCACCAGCCCTGTGGAGTGGCTACCCTTTTACAGATGAGAAAACTGAAGCACAGCATTAATTTGCCCAAGATCATACAAGGAGGAGACGGCAGAGGCCAGCTGCCGGTGAGCCCCCGTGGTCTGGGGCCCGTGCCTCTGACCCTCGCGCCTTCTGGAGACCAGGAGAGCACGTGCCCTGTGTCCCATGTAAAGGGGGCAGCTGCCTCCCAGCCCCGAGCAGTGGTTCCTGTGTGGGAACAGGAGCCCAGTATTGCCAGATCTCCTGACTCTCTAAAGATGTTTTCCAACAGGCGGAAGTGTGGAGTTTTTGGTATGAAATCACTGGACTTTTAAAAGTTGGCAACTCAGTCACATTTTTAACAAACAGTGCTGTTGGCCAAACAAAACACATCTGGGGGCCGATCCCGTGGGTTGCCCGTTTGTGCACTCTGCCCCGGGGGCAACTGGCTGGTGGCGGAGGCGGTGCCGTTGGGCTTTGACCTTGCCTGCCTGTGCTTCTGGTGCCTGTGCTTCCGGGCCTTGGGCACCCACCTTCCCTGAGGGCTTCTGGCTCGGGTCTGTGCCAGGCTCATTCACATCCAGCCCCTCGTGGGCATGGCAGCCTTGTCGAGAGCCCCGTGGTATCTGGTCCTTTTGGGATCTCTCCCTTTCACCCCCAGGGTCATAAAACCTGCTTGCTCATACTGGGAGCTCACTGTACAACTCTTGCCTTTGACTTTGGGAGTTAACTACCTTTCTCTAGCTGGAAGCTGCCTGATTCCTCAGAGCCCAGGATCTAGCCTTTCCGTGCCTGGTTCAAACTCTAACCCTACCACTTCCCAGCTATGATCTTGAGCAAATTATATAATGCCCTGGTGCTTCAGTTTGCTCATGTGAAATGGGTCTAATATGTTATTTCAGGGACGAACACATAAGGTGTGACCAGTGTGCCCACGGAGCCTAGCATCCTAGCAGCCTAAAACAATGACATTGGGTGCTGGCCTGGAAGCTGGACTGCATGGGTTTGAGTCACAGCGCTGCCACTCACCAGCAGTGTGGTCTTGGGGCAAGTGACTGGACCCCTGTGCCTCAGCTTCCCCACCGGTCAAATGGGGTAATGACAATGACACCTCTGTTGTGTGGTTGATGTGGCACCTAGGACAGCGCCTGGCACAGCACTCAGTACTGTCAGCTGTTGTTGTTACTGCCTGGAAACAAGCGCACGGCATGCAGACACGTGCAGTAACTGCCAGAGCTCTGCCATCTGGCAGAAACGGTGCGGAGGGGACTACTTATTTCCGTGCACGGATCCCTGTGCTCACCGCCGCCGGGAATGACGTTAATGTGCGCACGCACGCGAGTCTGCCCAGTGCTGGGCCGGCCAGCTGGGGTGCTGTTTTCTGCGTGCCTGACACTTGGCATTCGTAGGGTACATACATCATGTTCTCTCTCTCTCTCTCTCTCACACACACACACACACACACACACACACCCAGAAATAAATCCATGTTGGGGTTCTTGGGCAGGGAACCCGGCTACCTGAGCAGCCAGTAATGTTTCGGTTGGGGGGGCGGGAGTTGACGGGGGCAGGCGCTCACAGGTGGGCACAGGTGTGTGTAGATGGAGAACCGAGGGCGTGCTGCTTGGGAGGTTGGGGCAGGGCAGGGGAGATGCTGGGTGCATTGAGGGTCGGCCTGTGGACATGGCTGTGACCCACAGTTGCTGGCCTAGGCCTCGAGGAAAGGCCCGGGATCCGATGTTCACCCTTTTGGCGTTCAGGCCTGGGTTGATTGGAGCAGTCCTCATTGCCTTGGGGGCATGCCCAGCCTCTCTCTGACTTTCTCCACCTTCCCTTTCTTCTTCTGGGCATATTGCAGGCACTAATTTAAGCAAGAGCTCCTTGGAGGCTAAGAAAAGCTGAAGCTTGCAGAATTAGCACAACAGAATTTAGCTATCTGGGGAGATAGCCTGGCTACTGAATTTATCTGTTTCCCCCCACTTGTGTTAAAGTTCTTTTTCTCTGTTAAATTAATTACTGCGCGGCCCACCTCCCTCCTTTCTCCTTTGAGCCTAAAGGAGTGGGGACCCTGGTCCCCCTTTTTCCCCTCTTCCATTCCTGGACAACTTTCTGGGGGAGGCCAGTGGAGCTTCAGGTTGCTTCTGAAAGAGTGAGTGGCTCAATTTTGGGTCTTTTTTCTTGTCTCAGTCCTAGGATGGGTTCGATAATTTGTTCATCCTGTTATTAGTTGATGTTTATCAAGCCTTTAGGATCAATCAAGGTCAGTTCGAAGCATTCTGCATACAGTCACTCACTCGTTCCTTCGTTAGCCTTGATGAGGCTACTGTTAGTGTCCTGCTTGACAGATGAAGAAACTCAGGCACAGAGAGGTTACGCCACGTGCCCGGGCCCCAGAGCGAGCAGAGGCCGAGCTGGGAGGTGAGCTAGCAGTGCGGTTCCGGGGCCTGGGCTCTGCACCACTGTGCTGCTCCCTTTGTGAGCGGTTAATTCAGCGTGTTTACTGAGCACCTACTATGTGCTAGTGTCTGTTTTTCCTGGTCTCTTATCCCCTCCTCTTCATTCTTTTATTTCTTCCTTCCTTCCCTCCTGTTCATCCATCTACCCATCCATCCATCCACCCATCCATCTACCTGTCTATCCACCCATCCATCTGTCCGTCTGTCCGTCCATCCATCCACCCAGTGTTTCCTAAAATTTACTCATCCCTTTATCAGTCTCATGATTTTTGTCATATCTGTGGACCAGCTGCAACATTACCTATATAATATTTGTACTTCATCTGATCTTCCTCCCTTTTTAAAAAGTTTAGTCTCATCTCGAGCAATAATGTTTCTGAATCACGGGTTTGATATGGTAACTGTAGTCATTAATATCAAAATAACAATAATCCTGAGTGTGGCCCTGCTGTGCCCTCTCCCCACATTGCTGGGCAGGCCCCAGGAAACCCGGCGTGAGACAAACGTGAAGCTCACGTCCTCACGTCAGGCGTGGGGTGGCCGGGCTGTTCTGGATGCGGGTTTCCCACCAGTAGCTCTTACTGTCCTGGGGAAGGTCAGACAAGAGCTTAACAGCTGGACAACTAAGAAAGTGTTCCCTGCTCTGCCAGGAACCCTGCATGCATGAGCTCTGGGAGGTCGCCAGTGCTCACCCCTGGCTGGACAGTCAGGGAGAGGTGACATCTGAGCCGAAGCCAGCATGGGATCTTGTTTTTTGATTTGTCACGTGGTTTTTGACTTCCTGTTGTGGGCAGGTGCTGGGCATACGAGGTAGACAGGAGAGTTGCTGCTGCCACTGTAGGCCTTACATTCAGAGGTGCTTGGGGGTGGGTGGGAGACAGACGGAGACTGAAGGAACGAGGCATGGGCCACTTCCCACGGGTGATGACATCAGGGGTGGGTCTGGATGGGCCGCACTCGCTGGGTCAGCCAGGGAAGGCCTAGCAAGCAGACAGTGTTGTCGTTGAGCAGCGGGGAGAAGAGCACTTGGAGAGAGCTGAAGGGACAGCAAGTGCAAAGGTCCTGAGTCGTGAGGCCAGTGGGAGGAGCAGCGAGTGAGTAGGGAGTGGGCTGGGGCCAGCTCTTTTCCTGACGAGGTGAGGAATTGGGATTTCTTTTCTAGGCCCGTCAGCTGCTGGAGGGTTGAGAGCAGGGGAGGAACATGAGTGGGCTTTAATTCCGAGTGACCCCTTTGTTGCGTGCATTGGGGCAGGAGGGGTGGCAGGCATACAGAGGAGGGGGCACTGCAGTGGTCTGCTGGCAGATGCTGGTGGCCTTGACCAGGCAGGTGTCAGAGAAGAGAGAGATATTTAGAAGGTGGGGACGACAGCATCTCCTGGTAGCTGGCTGTTGGGGGAGAGACAGGACTCTCTGGGGACAATGGTGAGGTGAGGAGGTGCCCCCCTCAGGGGCTGACCCTGCACTGGCAGAACCCCGAGGGTGAGCCCCTCTTGCTGCCTCTCACTTGCCGCTGCCCTGAGGACACTCTGGGGTTTTGGCCTGAGCATCTGAGTTGGAGACTTTGGGGGAGCAGACAGTGAGTAAATGAACGAGTAAATACATGGAGTACCAGTTGGTGACGAATGCCAGGGAGAAAATGAAGGTGGGTGGGGATAAGGAGTGTAGAGGTGGGAGTGAGTTGCTCTTAGTTGCACTGAGCAGAGATGGCTTTCCAGAGACAGTAAGGTTTGAACAGAGGTCTTTGAGGAGTTTGGTACTGATGGTGGGGCCATGCTGGCATCTGGGGGGAAGCATTCCAGGCCAAGGGGACAGTACGTGCAAAGGCCCCGGGGCAGGAAGCCGTGCCGGTATGGGGGAAGCCAGTGTGATTGGAGCAGCTTGCAAGGCAACCGGCTGCAGATCAGGCCCGAGGTGAGAACAGTGTGCTTTATTCTCAGTGGGACGGAAGCCAGTGGAGCTGCTGGAGCGGAGCAGAGATGCAAGCTGCTTCACAACTCAGAGAGGCTGAGGCTGCCTGCCTGCACAGCAGGAGAGTACACTGATGGGGACGGCGTGAAGGAGTCGAGGACCCCCAGGTTGTTGGAGGCTGAAATGCTTGATCCAGGCGTGTGTCTGCAAAAGGGACAGCGTGGGTGATTGCTGGCAAGTGGTGGGGGCAGGTCAGCATATTGGGGGCTGGCTGACAGCTTGGCCCTGCCACAGACAGGCTGTGAGACCCTGGGCCAGGGACGTTCCCGCTGCAGCTCAGTGTTCTCACCTGTAGCATGAGGATACTAACAGCACCCATCTCAGGGTGTGGTGGGCATTAAACGTGATGCCTTGTGGAAGTGCTCAGGGCAGGGCCTGCTGGCCCATCCTGAGCATGCAGGAAGAGCCTGCTGTGGGTCCTCTCCTTCTGCTTCCCCTCCTCCTCCTCTTCTTCCTCTCCCCTTCCCCTTCCCTCCCTTCCTTCCCTCTGGCTTCCCTCAGAAAAGCTCATGGTGAGAACTAGGGTCTGGGCCGAGGGTCAGCAGGTTGTCCTGGCAGTGAAGGAGGACGGAGACTTTGAGGAAGCTGATGCCGGATTTCATTGTGAGGATGGGGGACTCTGAATGCTGTAATTTGCCTTCATCCACGACACCCAGAGGACTGGTTTCATTCTGAAATTGGTGGTTATTTGGAAGGGGTGGACATAGCTGGATTTCTGAATTACTAAAGTCAGGGTTTTATTAAATCCTTAAATGGTAGCTTCTGTGTAGGTGGCTGAAAACCCAGACCAAACTGACTTAAACAAGAGAGGAATGTAATAGCTCATGAAGCTAGGACATCACACCAACTTCAGGTATAGCTTGATCAAGGGGCTCAATGCCCACCTCTTAGTTCTACTGCTCTTCCCATTGGCTTTATTCTTTTGCCCTCTGTGGCTCAGGTGGAGGGTGGAGAACGCCCCACAAGCAGCATTGGGGTGCTTTTCAAAAACAGGGAACTAGAAGCTGGTGGAAAAAGGCGAGAAGTCTGTCATTGTAGCAGGGGTGCTGAGCTTATTTAGCAGTGGGGAGATTCCTGTTTGGGGTGGGCCTTTGGGTCTCAGCCCTGTGTTCTGCAGCTGATGTTTCTGAAGGGCATTTGAAAGCTGCTTTTATGACTCATTCTCAGATGAATTCACTTCACCAGGTTACGTCAGATCCCCAGACATGTGCCCTCATCCTGCTCAGAGGCTCCAGGACACTGCCGGCCTGGCCCTCCGTGGGAGAAAGGGGGGTTCCACGGTGGATGCCTTCTTACCAGCAAAGTGTTCTCGGCTTATGGAACGCTTCCCACGGGCCTTTTCAGTACATCACGTGAATGACAAGTTCCATTTGGACTGGCCCCTGTGGCCCCTCCCTCCAGTGTCAGACGGGTGGTGGCTGGGTGCTTTCATGGCGAAGCCTCCGGCCGTCTACAAGTGAAGTTTAGTCCCCACAGTGGCCGTTTTCCTCGTTTGTCTTTCCCTGGGTATTTGTGACTTCCCTAATTTTTAGGTTTCTTAAAAAAAAAGAAAGAAAGAAAGAAAGAAAAATAAAACAAACCACAGTCGTAATTCCAGACCCCGGCATCTGGTGGCCACTTGTAATTTGGGATATTTGAAAAAGAAAAGTGTTTTGATCATTTTTCAAAATTAGACTTTAAAGCTGTACCAGTGGATGTTTCTACATGAAAAGTTTTTTTTTTTTTCCCTTTTTAAACATTTTGCAACCAGACTTTTTTAGGGGTTTCTTTAGTCTTCCCCTTGCCCTCCAGATCTGCTTATGAAATTCCTTGCAGAAATGGGGTTTTTTTTGCAAGAGTTTTCTTTCTCTTTTTGTCTTGCTTTTGTGTAAATATGTAACGTTGTGAGCAGCAGGAAGAGCCAGCGAGGCAGAAAGTACGCAGGCCTTTGAAACGTGTGGTCGTGGGTCCTGGGCGGCTGGGGGCTCTCTGCGGCCAGTGGACATCTGGGCGTCCGATGCTCCTTCAGACACTTGCTATGTGTGATGTTTGGGATTCAGCCTCTTTCCCCCTTTTTTAAAGGAAAGGACCTTCAGGATGTCTTCTCACAGAACTCAGTGGCCAGTCGGAAGCTACTCTCACTTGGTTCCCGACAGGCGTATCCAGGGTGCCGTGTGGCCCTTTGGTCTGGGCCAGCAGACCCAGGTGTCTGTTTCCAGGGTGAAGAATCCCCCCCCCCCATTTGGCTTCTGGAAGGGCCTGAGGCTGAGGGGAGACAGCAGGGACCCACCACTCCGCCACCGTGGTGGGCGAGGAGGGTGTGGGGAGTGGCCGGCCACCAGGGAGGCCCGGGAATGAATCCCTGGAGGGTCATCAGCATGCTGTGGTCAAGGCAGCTTCTGAGAGGTCCTTAGAGTGTGGGGTGGGGAGTGGGTGCTGGGAGGGTAATGGGTCATCGGCCGTGATGCTTTGACCACCCCAGTGACCTCTTGCCCTTTCTGTTCTTCTTCTTCTCCTTCCCCTCCCCCGTTCTGTCCTCCCTTTCTTTTCCCTCCTCCTCCTCCTCTTCTCTCCCCTCTCCTTCCTCTTTCCACCCTCCCCTATTTCTCCTTCCTCTCCTGTTCCTGTCTCCCTTTCCTGCCTCTTCTCCTTTCTGTCTCCTCTCCCTGCCCCCCTCCTTCCTCTCCCTTCAGAATTCCTGCCCTTCACCACTCTGCCCTTCACCGCCCTGCTCCCTCTGCACGGCATGTGTTGGGCCACAGGTGCTCGCGTCTCTGCAGGGTGACTCCAGAAGCTGTTTGGTTTGCTTCCTCTGAGGATGCTCATTTGTCCTCAGAGGGGTTTTACCACTTGTCCTCCCACCTTCAATGGGGCACGAGGCCCTGCTCCCAGGGAACTTTGAACAAACCTAGGTTCCTGAGTCAGCCTCCTACAGCCTCCCCTTTCCTTTGGAGCCACATTGGCCCCGCCCCCTGCTGCTCCCCTGCCACCCAGCCCAGTCCCGCCTCACTCCTCTTCCCACTGTGGGACACCGTGTTCCCAGGGCCCACCCGGTGTGCCCCTGTGAGGCCTCTCCCTCCCATACCCTTCTCAGAGAGGTCTTCGCTGGTCAGGTCACCGTGTCTGGAAAGACCCCATCCAGTCCCCAGCTCCACCCACCCCTCTGCCCACTTGTATGCGTTTGTTTGCTTGTGGATAATCGGTCTCCCTTTACTAGAAGCACGCTCTGGGTTCCTCTTGTCCCTGCGTCTCCATCGCCCCACCCATGGTCGGGGCTCATAGGTGTCTGTGGAATGTGTATGTGCAGGTGCTGCCGGCTGGGGCCTGAGTATGGGGGGGGCACTAAAGTCTCAAAGGTTGACCCTAAAGGCCAGAGAGGCCGACCCGTTGGGATGAGTTTTACGACCGGTGAGGAGGTGAGGGCCATGTCCACGGGGTCAGAGGAAGCTGCCCGAGTCTGCATGTCCACGGTGGTTCCTGAGCTGGAAACTGACCTACACGGCTCTGCCGTCCCGGTGCCGGGACCCTGGAAGGGGGTTTTGGGAGCACCGGCTGCCACGGTGGCCGGAGCCCAGCCTTAGCACCGCCAAGGGAGGAGCCCCGAAGCCAGTTTCTTGGGGCGGGGCGGACAGCACAGGGCGCCAGCGGCCCTTAGCGTCCTAAGCATTTTTGGTGAAGGAGCCGCAGTGGTGCTCTCTGGCCTGCTTGTCGGCCCTCACGTGTTACTGGTGGCGGCTGGGCAGCCTGCTGCCTGCCGTCCTCCAGCTGGCCTGTTAGAGGAGGTGCCCCCGCTCCCCACAGAGGGGTACTCACGGGCAGACCACCTCTTTGCAAATACACGTGTCAACTTGACTGAGATGTAACTTCTATCTCATTTAAAGTCAACGCAGTCATGAGGTTTCACCAGTAGGGGCTCACTGGGGCCAGGCGGGGGGCTGAAGGCTGCTTCCCGCTGGGCCAGCAGGGCAGGAGGGGCCGCTCTGGGGGTCAGACGGCTGCAGGGGAGGATGCGGGCGCTTCCCACTCAAGCTTCACGCCCGACAGTCCACTTGGGTTTCTGTTCTTGTGGGTTTATGGTTCCCCGGGGGCACATCAGCTTCTGGCTCCCCCTGAGGGGGTTCCTCGAGGGAAGAAGGGAAGGCCTCCAGGTCCCAGAGAGTCCAGCAGACTCTCTTGCAGACCCGGGTCAGCCTCCCGTCCCCGAATGATCGGTGCAGAAGGCTGGCGTGGAGAATCCATTGGAAATGGCCCTGGCGTGGCAGTGTCGGGAGTGTGGGGGAGGGGCTCTGTGAGGGCTTCACTGGGGAGAAAAAACCAGAATCCTAGGAATAAGCTGAATTTCACCCTTTCATGTGTTAGGCGATAGTATATTTAGGGTGCAGTGCCAACTTGGCGTGAATTCTAAGACTCAGCAAAGAGGGAATCAAGTGTCGATTTCTCTCCACTGGGGATACATCGTTTTTCTGATAAAATTCAGTGACTGCAGGATCCTACGTCACTCACGCCGGGTGGCCCTGTACAGTGTGATGATGATACAGGGCCATTTTGCCCATTTTGGTTCTCACGCACGCCCGTCTGTGATGGTCAGACCGCCTCCGTCGACACTGTCCTGTCTCGTCTCCTTCCTTGGCCCTTCTGTCCTGTGACGTGAGCTGGTCTGCCCGCCGGGTCTTCGTGCGTTCGCAGCTTGGCTTCCCGGCATCGCTGTCCTCGGTGTCGTGGGACCCGGCATCTTTTGCAAGGCTTGCAGTTTCGCTTTGCAACTGCTCTGCTTTCGTTGTGCCCGTGTCCCGACCGTGGCACCTTCGGGAGAGTGGGAACCGTGACAACATGAATGTCAGGCAGGGCGAGCTGCTTGTGCAATGAATTTCCAAGGCGGTCGGCGTGGTCGGGATAGTTTGAGGACGTGTGGGTTTCTCCCCCTGGCGGGGCGTGGGTGACGGCGGTGCAGTGGGCACAGAGCAGCCCCGTGGGGGTGTGTCTGTGATCTGGGGAAGCTGAAGAGTGCGGAGGTACCTCTGTACTCCTCGCTAATTCCTTCTGGGACTCGTGACGAGGGCCAGCACCGGCGAGTACCGAACGATGAGGCGGCCACTCACACGAGTCCTAGCAAGGGCCGAGTGCTGAAACATTTTTCTCATCCAAGTGTGGCGAGCACAGGGTTTGGCGAGTTCTGGAGCCCACGAGTACCAGGCGTGACTGGAGCGGAGGGGACCGGTCTTACTTCTGACAGAGCAGGGGCAGTGAAGGGGCAGTGACGGGACACTGCAGGCTCCTGCTTTCCCTCCGTGCCTCCGAGTGGTCTCCTACGCTGACTCTCCTGCTCCTCCTGTGCCCTGACGGTCGGGGCGTGCCCAGCCCGGCTCGGCTTGGGGACCTCTGTCCTTTCCAGTGATCTCACGTCCCTTCCTGATTTCCCTTCCCAGCTAACGTCAGCTCCATCCTTCCGGTTGCTCGGGCCAACACCTGGGAGTTAGTTTCGATCCTCTCCTTCAGCCACCTGGGCATCCAGTCCAGTGGCAAGTCCCACCGGTCAGCCTTCAGATCATCCGATTCTCTGCCACCTCCTTCGCTGCCATCACCTTATTTAACCAGTCAGTGCGCTCCTACACGCCGATATAGTGTTACCTCTTTCCTATACTTCATAATAACATCTCCATTTATCTTAGAACCCTGTCAGGCATGTACTCTTTTCATCTGCACTTCACAGATGAGGACACTGAAGTTCAGAGAGGGTGCGCCCCTTGCCCAAGGTCACACCGCCAGTAACTGGCGGACCTGAGATCTGAGCCCAGGCCACCTGGCTCCAGAGACCGTGCTTTCTCCCCAACGCTGGTTCAAACCTCTCTCATCTTTTGCCTGGGCTCTCGCAGTGGACCCAGCAACATGGCCTTCATTCCGCTCCTTCCACAGCAACCAGAGGGATCCAGGTAAAACCAGAGTCCGACCAGGACGCCGGTCTGCCCCCTACCCTTCCTGGGTGCTGCCCCTCCTGGGGTTCCCCATCACATTGGAGTGGAAGCCAATGCCCTTTGTCGATCTCACTGCTGCACGGACGCCCTGCCCCTCGTCACTCACCTCCGCTGTTCCCTCTGCCTGGAAAACCCTGTCCTCAGACATCTCGATGGCTTGGGCCTGTCACTTTCTCTGTGTCCTACTTGGACTTGACCTCGTCCGAAGGCCGTCCCTGCCTGACGTTGTGCGAAGTCAGATCATCGCGGACATGCACTCAGAACATGTTGAGGGTCCTTCTCACCACTTGATTAGGATCTGGAAATGGACACGGGGTCTGAACCCTCCCGGTTTCTTTGCTGACAGATGGCTGAGCGACCTGTGAGGGCACTGGGGCTCAGAGGGGAGGTGCTGGCCAGTGATGGGCTGGCCAGAGGGAGGCACGCTTGGCCCCAGAGCCCAGGTTTCCTGCCCCCTGCCCCCTTGACCTGTATACAGCAGGGGTTCATCACCGTCTGTAAGCGGTAAGTCACGGAAACTCGCTGAGCGTCCGTTTTCTCTTCTGTAAAATGTGGGTGATGATGTTGCCTGCCGACGGGGTTACTGTGAAAAGTGGATGTTAATACATGTAAAATGCGCAGACTCTGGTGTAGCTGTCATCCTTCCACTCGTCGGCCACGTTCCTATGCTGCAATCTGGATACAGAACGGGCCCATCACCCCGTAAACTCTCCCGTGTGGCCACGGAGAGGTCACAGCCTCCTGCGCCTTTTACCCCCGACAGACTCTCGTCTGGTTTCAGTCCTGACAGTTTTGCCTTCCCCAGAACGTGTGTGTCCCGCAGAGATGGAGTCACACAGCACGCGGCCCGTGGGGGCTGGCTGCTTCACTCCACGCACGGCCTTGAGGTTCATCGATGTGGTCGTGGGGTGGTTTGTTCCTTTTCACTGCTGCGTAGTGTCCCGCTGTTTGGTTTCCAGGTTTCGCTGCTGTGAACATTTATGTACTTTTCTGTGTGTGAACGTAAGCTTTCATGTGTCTAGGGCGAATGCCCAGGAATGGGGCCGTATGTTAAGTAGATGTTTAACATTATGAGAAATTGCCAAATTGTTTCCCGAAGTTGCAGTGCCATTTCACATTCCCACCAGCCCCCACTGGCAGTACCCGAGAGATCCTGTGGTTTCACATCCTCATCTACACTTGCTGTTGTCAGGTTTTTTTTTAAGCCATTCTCATAGAACTGCAGTGCTGTCTCACTGTGGTTTCACTTGACACTCCCCTACTGGCTGATGATGTTGGACATCTTCTCATGTGTGTATTTATCGTCCACATATCCTCTTTGGTCAAGTGTATGTTCAGGTTGGTACCCGTTTTTTTACTGGGTGGTTTGTGTTTATACTGTGGAATTTAGAGTTGTATTTTGGATGCAGATCCCTCATCCGGTGTGCCCTCTGCAAACGCCTTCTCCCATTCTGTGGCTGGTCTTCTCATTCCCCTAGCAGTGTCCAGGGAAGAGCAGAAGTTTCGCGTTTGAATCAATGGCTTGTTTTCTCTTACGGATCTGGCTTTCGTATCTGAGAACTTCTTGCTGGACCTGAGGCCGCAAAGATTTTCTCCTGTGTTTTCTTCTACGAGGTTCAGAGTTTTACGGTAGATCTGCGATCCCGTTCGAGTCAGCTTTTGTGTAACTTGTAGAGTTGAGGTCGGGGTTCCCTGATTTGCATAGGAGGTCAGTTGTCGCTGCACCATCTGTTGGAAAGTCTCTCCTTGAACCGTTGAATGGCCCGTGTACCATTGTCACGAGTCACACAGCCACATCGTGTGGGTCTGTTTTTGGACTCCTTCCATCCCGTTGGTCCAGGGGTCTGGCCTTCGGCCGGCCGGCACCACACCGCCCTGTCTTGATTACTGATGCTTCAGAGTGATTCTCGAAGGAGACAGATGTGAATCCCTTAACACTGTTCTTTTTCAAAATCGTGTTTGCTATTCTAGTTTCTTTGCATTTCACACCCATTTCAGAATTAGCTAGCACAGGGTTTTAAATATTAGAAAAATTGTCACAAGAATCTAGATTTTTCGGTTTCTCTTGGAAAACAGGGAGACCTGGCCATTTTTCTGCCTGGTGACCGTGACCGGAGCAGGGCAGTGGCTGCCCTGTCCGACGAGCGTCTGCCCTCAGGTTCGCTGCAGTCCCCACCCTGTCCCCATTGTACTCACCCAGCCAGCCTCACTTGTCCACGCTACCCGCGTGGCTTCGGCAGGACACCTTGTGTGGACACCTCCGGCCGAGGGATCTGAGGTGGCACTAACCGTCCCAGCGACGGTGGTGGTGATGCTGTGATGACGATGATGACGGTGGTGGTAGAGGAGTCACAACAGGGGCGTCAGGGCTGTGGCGTGGGCGCCGTTCTCACCCCTTTGCCTGTGATCTCTCCTCCACTCTTTGCCACTGCAACACTCTGCTCCCTCACCGCCCAGTTTACAGATGTGGGGGCTGAGCCCTGGAGAGCGGCAGCCGCTGCCTCAGGCCGTGCAGCTTGGCTTTGCTGTGATTCTGGGGCCTCCGGTCATTTTATCAGAGTCCATTCCATGTCATTCTGGCTGCCTGGAGACCAAGGACAGAACCCCTGTCAGCCGCCAAGGTTCTTACCTCCTCACCCGCTCTGTGCGGTGAAGGTGTGTCCTCCGATATTGTGATGTGACCTTAAGGGCTTACAGGGTCTGCCTGTGGGTAATTCTGGGTGGTGGTGGGAGGTGGGACAGATGTCCAGCCAAGTGGCCAACCTGAGGGACACTGTGTGGCAGCCTGGGGTGGGCATTCCAGAGGAAGCCGTCACACCCTCAGGAGAACGGTGGGGTATGGCCAGGCGAGGGGCACCCTGGGCCTCAGGCTGGAGCCCGGGGAGACAGAGACTTGGGGGCTCGGAGCCTGTTCTACAGTCAGAAGTGGATTGCACCAAGCAAACACCCACTAGTGCCTGGTGTGCTGTGGGGGTTCTGGTGTCAGCAGACCTGCGTCGGACCACGTCCCAGCGCACCTTGGGTAGGCAGGTTGCTTCGCCTCCCTGTGCCTCAGTCTGCCCCTCCGTGAAAAGGGCTGTTCACCGTGGCTGTCTCAGGAGGGTGCGAGGGTTGAGTGAGCCACCGTGACGGAGGGCTCAACACTGTGCTTGGTCCGTAAAACACGCTCGGTGAGCTTAGCAACCGTCGTTGCCATCATTGCCAACACTGTGGAAATGCTTGCCGACTGGCCCAATGGGCGAGAGAAGCACCCCCGGCCCTTTACACCCAGAGAGCGGGTGACAGTGTGGCTCAGAGGCCTGGCCTGGAGCTCCGCCTCTCGCTGCCTGTGATGCTTACCTCTCAGTGCCTCGGTTTCCTTGCCTGTGAAATGGGGTGAATACATCGTACCACTTACCTCTGGACAATTAAATGGGATAAGGGCCCATAAAATATGTAGTGCAGAGCCTGATGCAAAGTCAGTGCTCCCTGTAAGTGCTTGCTGTTCTTATTATTTTTTATCTTACTGTTGAATTCTCATGTGTCTCCACGTGGTAAGCACTGGTCTCCCTTCCTGAGACGGGACAGGGCACCCAGAGAAGCGAAGTGAACCACTCAGGGTCCCAGTGCTGGGCAGGGTAGTGGAGCTGGGACCTCAGTCCTGCAAGTGGTGCTGGCTGCGTTTTCTGAGAGTTCGTGAGTCACTCTGCTTTAGAGAGGAGCCTGGCCCCACCCCCCTTTTCCGTCACCATTGACACCCCCTCTGAAGTAGTGCCTGGTATCCTGGCCCAGCTGATGGTTGCCATGGAGTCCGGCTGCCATCCCACCCCGCCGTTGCTAGGCAGGCATCTGGTTGCCAGGCACCGCCTCCTTGGACACCTTGGCTCTCAGAGAGCCTGTTTGGGACTGTGTGAGGGGGCCCTGTGGACGCTGGAACCTGGGAGGTTTGTTCTCGGGGGTGGGGAGGTCAGAGCAGCCCCGCAGCTGGCCCTGCGGCTGGGGTCCGGGATGCCCAGCCTCCAGCTCCTGTATCTCAGGGTGCTCCTCAGGGGAGTCCCATGGGGGCTGGGCAGGGCTCAAGTTGCGGTTTTGCAGAGGCAGACACACAAGGCTCAGGAAGGTGAGGGGGAGGTCCAGTGGGGGTGGGGAGGCGTCCTCTGCACCGCCCTGGGGAAAGTGGGGCATGTGCACCCTCCAGCAGGGGTGCCCTGAGGACAGGGATCCTTTCCCTGCTGTCAGAGCTGCTGAGGGTCCTTCCTCGGGGCTTTGCTCACCGCGCTCAGAGAGGATCCGGTTGTTCAGCCCGTGTGATCTGGTGCTCAAGTGCCTTTCTGTCCTAGCCCTTGAAGCCACCCCCCCCCCCCGCCCGACCTAAGTCCCCTGGCCCAGTCCTTCTCCTTCCCTGTTTGCTCTGCCCCAGACACTTGCTGTTCCTTGGCCATACCAAGCAGGCCCCTGCCTCAGGGCCTTTGCACTTGCTGGGCCGTGCTCTCCCCTGGCACCCCACGGCTCGCTCCCTCACTTCCTCCACATCTCTGCCGGACATCCCCTTTTCAGAGAGGCCGTCCCCCGGCCGCCTCAGTGAAAACAGTACCCACTTCCCCACTTCGTGTCTCCTTTCTGCGCTTGGTTTTTTCTCCGGCATGTGGTTTGCCACCTGTGCCTTACCCCGCAGCTCCGTGAGGGCGGGAGCTTTGTCACTCTCGTTTGTTGTTCCAGGGCCAGGACTGGAATACTGCCTGGCTCTAACTAGGTGCTAAATCGGTCACTGGCTGAGCGAGTGAGCGAGTGACTTCATAGCTCTATCAAGGACGCAGAAGTGGTGTGTTCCAGGCGGTAGAAATGTGTGAGCAAGAGGGACTGGCTTGTGGAGGAGTTGGCCCGCAGGTGCCCTGTCTCCCCAAAGCTGGGGAGAAATTGGGTTCTGGTTGCCTGCTGACCAGTCCCCTCTCCTTGTTCTCAAGGGGCAGTGGCCCCTGCTGCCCTGCACAGCCTTTTAAGACTAAATTCAGCGACACTGTGGAAACACCCCTGCCCCCAGCCGACTGGGAGGCTGTGCGTTTTCAGAGCGTTCCTGTTTTGGGCTGGTGGAAAAATCCCAGCAGCAATGGCCTGCCTGGGCAGTGGGGACAGGCGGCTGTCCTGGAGCCATGCTCCTGGCCTGTGGTTTCAGCCTGGTGGGTCCAGCCACTCCTTGCCCATCCTCTTCCAGCCTCTCGGACAAAGCAGCTTTTACTGAGGCTTGGGAAAGGTGCACCATGTTTGGGGAGGGAGGTAGAATCTCCCTCTGGATGTTCAGAGCTTCACCCCCCAAAAAGTTGGCAAAATTACCCCCTTTATTCATCTATAGATGAGGAAACTGGGGCATAGAGGGGTGACATCACCAGCTCAGGGTCACACAGTACAAAAGATGAGGGTCTGGAATTTGCCCCTCGCTCTGTCTGACCCCACTGCTCACCCTCAGAGGTCACACGGCCTTTATTCTGGGACTCTGTCCCTTTGGGTGTGAGGTGGGAGGTGAAGTGGTGAGGACGGCGGAGAACACTCAGAGGTAGCAGCTTCCACAACTCCCTTCTTGGGCTCTTCTTGGGCTCCTCAGCCTTCTGGCCTCCACTCCGATGTGCCTCCTCCAGGCAGCCTTCCCGGAACACCCCCTCCTGGGTCACCTTACCCATCCTGCTTCCTAGCACTCAGCACCACTGCAGCTGAATCCACATTGTGCAATGATTTCCTCATGATCTGTCTTCCATGCCAGACTGGCTTGCATGAGGGCAGACTTAAAATGTCCCAAACTGAACTCTTGTTCCCTCCCTCCCAAACCACAGTCTTTCCTGTCTCAGTAAAAGTGACCTCTGTCCTGCCAGTGTCTCTGGCCAGGGAGTCGTCCTCCACTCCTGCCTCCCTCACCCCCCCGTGTCGCCTCCACCTGCACACCCGTGGGCTCTGCCCTCACAAGACCTCCGGAATCTGACGTTTCTTCCACCGCCACACCACTACCCTGGGCAAGGCCGCTGTCGTCTCCCACCGGGATGATTGCAGGAGCCCCCGTCCTGGGCTCTCTGTGTCCACCCCCTGCCCCCCAAACAACAGTCCAGTCTCCGCACACAGCCAGGTGGCCCTCATGGCTCACTCCCCACCTTCATGTAGGGCCCAGCCCATGTGTCACCTCCTCAGCAAACGATTGCTGAGTGAAAGGACAGCGATTCTGCCCCAAGAAAGTGGCTGTGCCTCTCTGTGCCTGGCAGGCTGCTGGTGCACTCCATGGTTAGTGGTGGTCAGGAAAACGGTTAATGAGGGCACTTGGAGGCCAGTGGGCGGGACCTCAGCCCCACCCTTGGAGGCTTTGATTGGACGTGGTGGCCAGATGCCCAGAAGAGAGGTTTGAACTAGTGATCTTTAGGGACCTTTGTGGGGCACGTCCTGCGTGCTATGCTCTGTGCCACTGAGTACTTTTCAGGTCTTATTTAAATCTTTGCAGTCGCCCTTGAGGTAGGCACTGTTTTGCCCATTTTACAGAGGAGTAAAACTGAGGCCAGTGAAGGTAGTGATGTGCCCAAGGACACACAGTTGCTGAGTTGGCTTGTTTGATTTCTCAGACAACTTCCCCTCCTGCCTTGGCATGCTGCCCCGTGGCCTCCATGGCTGGACGGCAGTGGACAGAGAAGCCCTAGCCCAGCCCCAGCTGCCTCTTCCTCTTTCTTCTGCAGACACGGAATGATTTGTGTTGCTGTCACCATTCTTGCTGGGTCGCCGACTTCCTTTCAGCGCAACGTGGTGGGAAGTCCCACAGAGGGAAAAGGAGAACTGGGAGGTTTGTTTGGAGCTGACTACAGGGTCCTGGGTCTGTGTCTTGTGGCTGGTGGCCAGGACAGTATTTGGTGCACTGAGGTGCTGTCCTCCTCTGCCACCGCCTCGCTCACTGATGCGTCTGCAGATTCACACCTTCATTCAGTTGTAGTCCTCTGGTGTATCCCCGGGGGCTTGGCCCTGTGCCCTGTGCCAAGGGCTGGGACACTCTCCAGCAGGCAGTGTCACCCAGTATCCTAGGGACCAGGGCTGGCCTCCTTGCCAGGAAGGGCTCTGCCACGTGTGGACTGATGAGACCCCTCTTGTCTCTGCTTGGGGGTGTGGGCACCCCACTGCACCATTCCCGGGCCCCCTGGAGAGATTTGGCCCAGCCTTCTGGAACGCGGAGCTTTCTCAATGATGTGGCTGTACGGATCATTCTTGCAGGAAAATCAAACCCTGCTGATGATAGCAGTGCGTGCTCAGTGTGTGCCAGTCCGGGGGCACCTGCCCTGGCCCACAGGATGGCGGCGAGGAGCGTGTGAGGTCCTGCTGATAGAGCACTGAGGGCAGCGTCCAGCATGAAGTCAGCGCTCAGTGAGCAGCAGCCTCGGACATGTTGTTCTCTGAGCCTGGGGCAGTCCTCTGCACGGTGGGGGGGCTGCCCTCTGACGAGCCTGGAGCTCGTTGCCTTTGGCATTATTTGGGGGCAGTTACCCTTCCATGAATCATGTAGCAAACTTAGCAGGAGCCTCCCGGACATGATGCCCCTGGGGTCCCACGCTGAAAACGGAGTCTAAGAAAGCATCCTAAGTACTGGGCGGGGTGGGGGGGCACTTACTTTTAGGTACCAAGACTTTCATTGAAGCCCCCCCTGTGAGAACATTGGAAACAACCTAAGAGTCCCCAAATGGGGAAATGGTAAGGTACACGAGCCACACCCTCTCCTCCAGCTGCTGCAGAGCTGGGAAAAGGTGACACTCGGAGTAACGTACAATTCGCGGTGGGAGCTTTGTCTTCCCACCGGCTCAGAAAACCACTGAAAAGGACACACCAGAGTGAGCAGTGGGTGCTGTCGGAGTGCGCGACTTCCAGCTTTCTTAGTGTGATTTGATTGATTTTTGTGGTGAAAGGCAGCCGTGTCCATTGAAACCAGATCAGATGTGGCCAGTGCCACCCAAAACTCCGTGTCTGTCATGGGCACCTGGGGACGTGTATTAAAAACGCAGGTGCCTAGGCTCCTTCATTCCACTGAGTTGGAGCCTCTGCAGAGCAGGGCCTGGGAATCAGCTCAGCCTGCCCCTGCCTGTTTGCCGGGATCCTCTCCACCCCCCTCCTGGGCAGCACTCCCTGACCGCCTGCCAGCCCCCGACCTCCCCGTTTTCCCCGAGCTTTCACAAAGGCACAGGTTCCCCCGCGTCCCCCAGCCCTTGTCAACCGTGAATCAGATTCGAACTGCCTGGTGTACCTCTTGGGCAAATGTGTCTTTTGAAAAGCTCCCGGGGTGATTTTTATGCCCATCCCTCTGACCTAGGCCTGGCCCCCACCTGGCCCTGAAAACCAGATTTCTAACGGTGCCTCTTAAGTTGTAAAGGTAACCCGCACTCGGAACAGAGAATTGAAATGATGCCGAATGTGACGAGGACCGTCAGTCCTGTGACGAGTCCCCGGTTACCTCCGTGCACCGACACCTGGTTTATTGCGCACCTTCTGTGACCAGGTGCTAGGGGTGTAGCCGTGCCCGAGGCAGACAGAGGCTCCCACCCCGTCAGTTTACAACAACACAAACAGACAGTGGGGATTTCAAATAAGAAAAGTGCATAGTGTTAGTGGGTGATAGGTGCCGGGGACAGAAATAAAGCAAGGTAAGGGTGATGGGGTGCTGTGGCCGGTTTAAGGGGAGCAGTCGGGGAGAGCCCCGTGGAGCCGGTGCTGTTTGAGCAAAGACCTGAAGGAGGCGAGGACATGAACTCGTGGATCCCTGGGACGGGTTCCAGGCAGACGCTGGGACAGGAGCCTGCTGGGAGTGTTCTTGGGACCCCCGACAGGGAGGGGAGGAGGGAGAGGGGAGCTGTGGGGGGCGGGGAGGAAGTGAAGTGGTGGAAGCCTTCAAAGGCTGCGTGTGGTGAGGAGTGTGGCTTCGTTCTGAGAGTGGTGTCCTGTGTGGGAGGGTTGTCAGCGGGGATGCACCAAGCGGTGGTGTGTGATGGCCCGCCACGTGCTCGGTGCGGGGTCTCTGGACACACCCCGTCGGCAGTTGTAGAGCTGAAGCTCCCGCTGTTCCTGTGCTTGGGGTGCGCGGGGGTGGGGGGGCCCTGGCAAGTGTCTAGATAGAGTCCTCCTACTATTCACAGCGTGCCTCATTTAGTGGGGAGTTCCCTGTCTCCCCCCCCCCCCCGCCACCCCGACCTTTTCACTTCAGAACCTCAGAGCAGACAGTCTTCCTGTTGTCGCATCTTCTCAGAAGCTGGGCTGGGGTGGGGGGCAGTGGGAAGGTGAGTGTGGGGGGCAGCTTGTCTCTTTGTCCACAGGCCCCACAGAAGCCAGGGTTGCACCGGTCGGGGGCTGGGTTTGTCTGAAGGGGGCGGGGCGTGTTGGCTGTTGGAGCGGGGACACCCGAGTGTGATGACCCAAGGGTGGAGAGGAGCCACCCCTGTCCATCACTGTGCTGGAAAAATGGGGGGGGGGGTAATTTTTATCGCAGTGTAATGACATACAGTGAAATGCACAGGCCTTAAGTGTACATTTCCGTGGGTTTTCACCTGTGCGTCTCCAACAGGCAAAGATGTAGAACGTTTACTGACCCCGGCGCTCACCTCGTGCCTCTCGCCGGCCGGTCCCTGGCAAGGAAAGGTAAAGACTTTTTAAAAAAAATTTGATTAGAAAAGGAACGACAATGTGTTTTGCCAGCGTCCTGGCTCCCGTGGACATGGCATCACGCAGGACGTGCCCTTTTGTGTCCGTCTGTTTTCACTCAGGTCATGCTTTTAGGACACATCTGTGTCGTGGGGTGAGTCACGGTTTTTCTTTGATTGCCGAGCTGAAGTCCATTGTGCGACTAAAACCACAATTTGTTCAGCCATTCTCCTGTTGATGGACGCTGGCGATTTCAAAAAAATTGGAGCTTTTATCATGTTCCTTTCCCCGTGCTAAGTACTTTGTGTTACATGTACTGTTTCCTTTAATCCTGGAGGAGCCTCGGAGAGAGAGGCTCTCGTTTCTCTAGTGCTACACTCGCAGGGACAGAGGCTCTGGGGCTTTTGTAACTTTCCCTCCTTCTCGTCCCAAGTAGTTTGTGAGCATCCTCTGCCTGCCTCGTGCCAGGTGCTGTGGATGCAGCTGGGAACCAGACACAGAGACCTGTGCCTGCACGGAGCCGGCATGCCACGAGAGCAGGACAACTGGCCAGTGCACAAAATAACCTGTAGGCTGTTACCTGCTGTACAGGGAATGAAAACAAGGCGTGGGAGAGAGGGACCGAGTAGGGGTCGGGGGGGAGGCTACTTCAGCCAGGATAGTCAGGACAGGCTCTCTGAGGAGGTGACAGCTGACCTGTCCCTGCACTGTAGTGACTTACAGGAGCCGGCTTCCAGGCTGAGGGAGCAGTGTGTGCAAAGGCCCTGAGGTGGGAACACGCCTGGTGTGTCCTAGGAAAAGGCAGCCTAGCTGGTATGGCTCCAGTGCAGTGCGCAGTTTCGGGGAAATGTCAGGAACATTCAGTGCGGTCTGCATGTTGAGGTGGGGGTTTCTTTCATGACGATGTGCTGACAGATAAAACAGTATCAGTGGTGGCGAAGTGAGTGGCAGCCTGTCATGCGGCCTCATTCTGGCGTGATGCTGAAGTTGAGGTTTGGTATCTGTTCCATCTTCTGAGGTAGGTGTTTGAATCTCCGCTTACAGGAGAGGAAACCGAGGTTCATGCTCCGGTGCCTTCCCCCGCCGGTAGGTGGGCGCTCAGCCAGAGCCTGTCCCCCGCCTTCCTCTTCCCTCCCTCCTCGGGGGTCACTGGGCCATGCGTGGTTGGGTCCCCTAGAGAAGGAGCTGTTGAAAGACTCACTTGCAAAATCTCTGGCGACCTGTCAGTCTGTGGTGGGGCTGGTTGTTACTGGTCTGGCTGGAAGGTGGGGGTGGGAGTGGTTACAGAGTGCGTGCGCCCCCCAGCTCCAGAGCGGGGTGCCCTTGGGGATCCTCTGACTGGACTTCCACGACTCTCAGCTCACAGAACGGAGAACAGAGGATGGAGCGTGGGAGCAGCTGTCCCCGGGTCACACAGTGGGTCTGTGGCAGGGCTGCATTTGGAGGCCAGGCCGGCAGGTTTCGAGCAGTGCGCTGCATTGTCGCCACAGTGCAGGGGGACCCAGGACTCAGAGAGGAGGAGCCAGCCTCCCAAACCACCAGCTGGTGTGCATCACTTCTCACAACCCTCATAGTGGTCGTTGAAGCTGGCACTGTTAGTATTCCCGTTTACAGATAGGGGCCTTCCGTCCTCCCTCCCTCCCTCCCTGCCTCCCTCCCTGCCTCCCTCCCTCCCTCCCTCAGAAATGTACTGAATACCAGGCACCATGGTGGTAAGTGCTGGGACTGTATAATTATGAATAAAACAGAGTGAGTGAAACAGGAATGAATCTGACTAAGCAAGACCTCTGGGAACTCTCAATCTGGTGGGAGAGACAGCCATTAATTGAATAACCTTGTGTATCAAGGTTAAGTTGCGGGTGAGGGTGGGTGCTAAGGAAAGAGCACATTGCTGCCGGAGTCTGTACATGAGCTTTGGCCTTGTTGGGAGGGCAGGGAAGGCGAGTTGATGTTAATGAGGTGAAGGGAGGGAGATGAGTGTTGCAGGTGGAGGGAACAGCACACGCAAAGGCCCTGGGGTAGGAGGAAGCACGCTATAGTTTTGGGATACACTGGAGAGCTGGCTGCAGTGTAGTTTGGAGGTGGTGGTGAGATGGGGTTCAGTGTGGCCTTTTTGGTTGTCATTCCCAGAGCAATGGGAAACCATCGATGGGCGTAGCAAGGCCATGGGTAACCATATTTGCATTTCGTAAACATCCCTTTGTGACTTGCCCGGTGCCTCTCTGGTCAGGGAGGCCTGAATGATCTAGGCCTCTCGACCCAAGCCATCCCACCCAGCCACACCACTCCCCTACTCCCAGTTGAATTCTCCCAGCTTCTGAACCCAAGAGGCACTGTAGTCCCATGGCGAAGAGTCTTGTCTCTGGAAATCCCTGGGCCGGCTCAGTCCTGGCTTGGTCCTTTCCTCCCTGTGTGACCTTGAACAAATGACCTCCAGACTCACTCCATCGGGTGGTCTGTGAAACGGGGATACAGTGGTCACCTCCTCATATACCCTTGGCGTTGGCATATAGGGAGGGCTTAATACCTGTTGCAGCCGGTCCTTGTGTCCACACTCCCTCGGAAACATGGGCGTCGTACCGTTCGGGGTGACTCGGTGTCCCGGCATTTTCCTCTTCTGATCTTACGAAATAGCTTCTTGCCGTGTAAACTCGGGAACTGAATAGAGCTGGTTAGTTAAGCACAGTTTATATTATTATACCTATTATAATAATTATAGTTATCAGATTATGTGTCCTTATGAATATTTGTTAATAGAGAGTTGGGGTGAGAAGACATTTCACCGCTTACTAATTACAAGACAAATAATGTATGAACTGTGTGGCTGTGCTGTATCCCAGTGTCATGTGTTCGTGGTAATAATGGGATGCTAGGATCACGTTCAGCTGCGAGGAACGGAGACGTGATGGGGGTTACTTTCTCTCGTGGGCGCGTCTCAAGCCACACGGTTTTATTCGTTTCCTTTTGCTGCTGTGGCAACAGATCGCCACAGAGCTGGTCAAGGGACACAAATTTGTTACCTTAGATTTCTGGAAGGCAGGGGTCCGAAATGGGACTTGCAGGGCTTAAAGCAAGTTGTTGGCGGGGGCCTGCGTTCTCTCCGGAGGCCGAGGGGAGACTCTGTCTAGTACTCGCCTCTGCGGTTCCCAGAGGCTGCGCACGCCCCTCGGCTCTGGGCCCCGCTGCAGCTTCAGAGCCGGCAGTAGCCAGTGTGCCTTTCTCACTGCGTCTGCCCTGACAGTCCTTTCCTCCCCGCTTCTTTCACTGGCAAGGGCCCTTGTGACTGCACTGGGCCCACCTGGGGAATTCAGGATAATCTCCCCATCTCAAGATCATTAGCTATATCCCATCTACAAGGTCCCTTTTGCCAGCTAAGGTTCCATGTGCTCAGGTCCAGGGATTAGGATGTGGACATCTCTAGAAGGGCCGTTACTCAGCCAAGCACAGTGGGCACGGGCAGCTGGGGCCTTCTCGGCCCCGTGGCATCCGTAGGAGCCCCCGTGGAAGGTCTCCCTCCCTTTACCTTGGGCCTGGAAAGCCAGACCCTGGGCTGGACTGCGGAGACGAAGGGGCCTGCTCTCGTGGAGCATGGGAGAGACAACTTCAGCAAAGTGGCCTCATCACTAGTGGTCAGCGGGTGGGCAGTTAAGAATGCTGAGAGTCCAGCAGGCCCTCGAATCACATCCTTCTGTTCCACATCGTTTCATTATAACATCGATGAGATGCCCGGGAATGCAATTCTTGTTGGTATCAGTTAGCCCGTGGAAAAATTGGTTTTCTTACACGCCATTTGCTGCAGCTGTGGGAACCTGTTGACGATGTTAAGTGAGGGCCTACTGGACAAGACTAGGTCAGAGTGGATGTGGCGGAAGGTCAGCATTGGGACTCTGATGGCCTAGAAGTCAGATCCCAGTTCTGTGCACTTAGCTCTGTGTTCTGGGGCTGGCACCTCCTCCACTGAGAACCTCGGTCTCCTTTTCTGTGAAACGGGGGTGAGGTTGTCTGGGTTGTGGGAATGTGTGGGGAGCAGCAGGAACATAGCTGACACTCCCTCAGTTCAAAACACCAAACGACTTCTGAGCAGCAAAGGTCTGTGCCCCGGAGAGTGGCGTGGCTGTCAGCAGCCCCTTCACGGGCCTGAATTCCCTCCCGGGGGCCCGAGCCGGGGGTGGGAAAAAGAAACTAGAGGAAGCCTCCACGCTGAGCCCCCCTCCCTGGCCTGTTCCCTGAACGCCACTGTTTTTACATTCTCTCACTTTTGTGCGTTGTTTCCTGACTCTGCAAACACAATCCTTCACAAGCCAAGGGGGGACCCGGCTCCCCTACCAACCCCAGGAACAATGGTTTGGGGAGATGGAAAAAAAAAGTTGGGCCAGGAAAAAACAAAACCTCTTGAAAGTCATTGTCTTCAGATGTCAAGTGTCAGCCCCGTGGAGAGGAGACCACATTCCACCCATTGTCCCGCCGCAGATGGGCACAGAGGCCCCAGGACGTCCAGCCACCCCGCCCTGCATCCTGGGGCCCCGAATGACTTAGCTGGCTTTGTCTGGGACATTCCGGCGGGAAATGCCACCCAAAGCGGAGCCTGTTCCCAGCCGCCACTGTCTCGGTCACTTTAGGCTTTTCCAAGAAGCCACCCGCCTGTGCGAGCCCCAGGTCGGCTCAGGCTGATGCCGACAATGAGGCTGAGACTCACTTTGTGCCTGTTAACGTACTTTATCCTGACTTACCAGATTCTCGCAGGACCCCACGAGGGAGCTGCCTGTTTTGTGTGTGCACGTGACAGGTTATTGGGGTAGAACTCACATAGCATACAATTTACCCACTGAAAGTGTAGAGTTCAGTGGCTTTTAGAATATTCACAGACTTGTGCAGCCATCACCACCTTCTCATTTAAGGACATTGTCAACACCCCCCAAAAGAAACTCCATCCCATTAGCACCGATTTTGTAGCGAAGGAAACAGACACAGAAGCCACTGAGGGTCACAGAGCCAGGATTTGTGCCCCAAGTACTCGGCTCTGGAGACATTTTCTTCACTATGCTGAAATGCAGTCATTCTCAGCTGCGGGAGATTTGGCTCGCCTCTGCCTTCCAGGACACTGGGCAATGTTGGGAGACGTTTCCAGTTGTCACAGCTGGGGGCTGTTGTCCACAGCTAGTGGGTAGAGGCCTGGGAGGCTGCCAACATCCCGCCATGTACAGGATGGCTCCCACGACAGAAAATTATTTATTCAAAAACCAGGGCTCCACTCTTGTGGGCCCTGTTCTGATCTCACTCTGATGAGCCCATTCTTCAGGACAAAGGACTGAGGGGCTCAGGGGAGTGGGGAGAAGTTGGGGGGAGAATGGGGAGGATCTCAGACCACATTATGGGTGTAGGCGACAGCAGCCTTGAAGCCCAGAGAAGTCGCAGCGGGAGAGAGATCTGTGCTCCACTGGTGATGTCTGTCCAGGGTGAGGGCATTAGGAGAAGTGGCAGTCTTCACGTTTGTCAGGCTTGTGCCTGGGATGGGGGTTTTACACTCCAGGGCCCACAGGGCCCGACTTGAGGATGAGTGCAAGAGCAGGTTGGGTGGTAGAAAAGCGGGGAGCACCCACTCTGGGTAGAGGTGACAGCTGCCACTCTCCTGCAGCTTTCTGCAGCCCTGCAGGCCTCTGAGACAGGTGGTTAGCTTTTTCAAAAGGAGCCGGGGACTGAGATTTGAATGGGAAATCTGATATTCAAACATAGACCTGAATGTTCCTGAAGCCCTGAAGATCAAGTGAAACTCGCTAGTGGGTCCCCGAGAGTGACTTAGAGCTCAGTGCCGTGCAGGAGGCACCGCGTTCATTTTTGCTGCAGGAGTGGTGACTGCAGGGAGGTGGCAGGCTGGGCTCCGCCCCTGGAGCGGGGTCTGCATGGGCTCCAGAGCCTTGGCTTCCCCTCTGTGGTTCCTCTCCCCGCATGGTTACATCAGACCTGTTTACAACAGGTTGTGGCAACTTCGTTCCTGCTTCAGCTTCCTCCGCACTGGGGGCCGGATGAGAACTGAGCACCTTTCTCCGTGCTTGAAGCTGGGTGGGGATGGGTGGGGGGTGTTTTCCAGCAGTGGGCTGATCAGTCAGTTAGACACACATTTATTGAGAGTCCACGATGTGCTGGGCCCAGTCTTAGGCTCTGGGGATAAGTGACCTAGAGAGACAAACGCCATTGCCTTCTTTGAACTGACGCTCCACGGGGGGAGCCTTACAATGGACTGATGGACTGAGGAGTTCGTAGTGGCAGGTGCTGCGAAGAAAGCAGGACAGGAGGAGGGACAGACAACTCCGTCGGGATGGTCTCGGAAGGGTGCATATGCCTCAGGGTCTTCGCACTGACTTTCCCTCTACCCAGAATGCCCTTCCCTCAAACACGCACGTAGCTGTGCCCTCTCCTCAGTCCAGGAACAGGCGCTGTGAACCGGTGGTCACTGGTGTCTATTCAGTGCCAATGGGAGTCCCCACTGTGGGTGGAGATGAAGGGGGAAACTGCCCAGTGCAAACCTCTCAGTGGTGATGTAGCAGGGCTGTGATACAGCTCAGTCGTGTTACAGCTCAGTCATAGTACAGCACGGCTTTGGGTTGGCATGGCTTTGGCCGTGAGGTGGCTTCGGGGGACCTCTGTCTAGCAGAGAGCACTGCTCTGCTCCAGCCCACTACCTAAGGCCGCTTTGCTCTGCTGAGACAGCCCCAGTGTCACAGGTCTCCAGGATACTCAGCCTTGGGTGGGCTTCCTGAGCCACAGGGGAGCTGACTTATATAAAGAGAAATTCCTGCCTCTAGTCCCTGATTGTTCTGTCCTCAAGCAAATAAGGACTCCAAATCCTCACAGTTTGATTGGTCCAATAAGTGGAATGGAGCTACTCTGATTGGTCATTGAAGATGTTAATGAGGCTGTAGCTGCACAGCCCTGATTGGACAGGGAAAGTTTTAGTCCTATTGGTTGAAATATGATTCCAGGGCCTTCTTTATAAGGGTTGGCTCAGAGGTCAGGAGGACAGTGCGGGCAGGCGGGCAGGCAGGCAGTGTGGATGGTGGCAGGTTAGTCAGGCCTCTCCCTGGAGCATGGCTTGCATGAGAGGCCCCTGTTCAGCAATGGCTGCTAGGCTCTGTTTTTAAATTTGAGCCCATTTAGCCACCACAAGCCCTTCTTGGTATGGATTTTTGGGGGTGGGGGGCCAACACTGCTCAAATGTCATCTCCAAGAGCTTTTCTCGGAACATTCAGCAGCTACCCTCCAACCCTGTCCCTCTCTGTTCTCTCCTTTTCTTTATTTTTCTTCATAGCACTCATCCCTACCTGCCATTTTATTTTAAAACCTACTTCTATTCAGTCTTGCCACTGCTTTGTGAGGCGGGAATCTGGTCTGATTTGTTCATTCACCGATGGTGTTGTTGGCTCCGAGCGCGGTGCCCGGCCGTAGTGGTGTGCCATCTGTATTGACCGAATGGGCGAATGCAGGAATAGATACCCCCTGTGACAAGGTCGTGTCTCGTGTCTCGTGTCTCTAGTGCCCAGCTTGCTGCCTGGTGCACAGGAGGCCCTGGGCAACGCTTGCTGGCGTGGGTAGTACCTGGTGATGGCTTTCTCCCCCCGGAATGTAATCATAAGCAATTCCTTGTTTCCCTCCATAGTCCAGTTCACCTCCCTCGCCCAGCCCTTGTACCACCTCCTCCAGGAAGTCTTCGTAGTTACAGAGTTTTTTACCTGAATCATCTTGCTGAAATCTCCTTAGCTGCCTCTTTTTTTTTCTTTATTTCTTTTTGATGAGGAAATAGGGAAGTTGGGTGACTCACCGAGGCCATGTGGTTGGCAGCCGGGTGCAGTGAGGTGGGGAGGTGTGCTGATGCGGCAGCGAATGACTTCGTGTGGCGGCGATGGGGGTGTGGGGGCCTCTACAGTTTATAAAGCTGTCCCTCCTCAGCTCACCCCCGGGCGCCTGGAAGCAGCAGAGAACAGAACTGTTTTTAGAATGGAAAAACCAAATGGTAATATGTAAAAATAATGTAGGATAAATGTAAAAGTCCCTGGCATATAGTAGGGGGTCTGTAAATGGGGCCGATCCAATTCCAGAAGTCTCCTTAGGAGACACAGTGGGTTCAAGTTTGTCTACATCAGGGCTTGGCCTCCCTGCGGATACTGTTGAAACTCCACTGCCAGCACCTGGTGTCCTTTGCGGGTCGCCTTGTCTGTCCAGCACCCGGCTTCTGCACTTTTGGGGCACATTGGAAGTTGCAGGGAATTAGCTCCCCCTTCCAACCAATGACCAATAGGACTGGTGTATAAATGTCCTGGCTCCCTCAACCCCTGGGGATCACTCAGAAGCCTGTGTTCTGCACTGGCTCCCCATCCTCACAGGTTTCGAGCCCGTCACCCACCCTGACCACTTGCTTGATCTCATTCCCTCCTCCGTTGACTGCCCTGCCTGTCTGTGTTTGTGGGGATCTTCTCTTGAGTCACCTACTTGCACTCAAATCCTTGTCTCAGGGTTTGCTTCTGTGGAGCCGGCCCAGGCCCCCGTCCTGGCAAACCTGCTAACTGCACCCCAGGCCACACCCTCTGCCTCTGCAGCTGCTGTAGATTGAGCTGGTTGGTACTCAACACACTGACCTAGCTTATGCTTTGTAGACATTTAAATCAAGGTGTAGTAATTATGACAGCGCAGTTTTCTTTTTGAATTTGGTGCCAGCGCTCATGTTGGAGGAGACAACCTCCAATGTTTCTGAGAGTCAAGGAACGGTGCCTCCTACGCCGAGGCCTGCGGGAAGGGGCCCACTGTAGTTCACGGCAACGTGGAACTGGAAGTGCCCGCCCCTCCCATGCTCACGTGTTGAGTGAGCATTGGGCACCTCCTCTGATCAGGGCACTGAGCTGGGTCTGGGGGCTCGCAGCGTCAGGGTGAAGGGGAACACAGAGGTGCCAGGCTGTTGATGCACTGTGTCGCGTTTAGTCCTCACTTTGGCACCTTGAAAGGTGAGGCCCCGTCACCCAGACAGAGCCTGGCTGTCTGACCCCAAGCCCCATTGGTGACTCATGCCCCAGTTTCTTCTTTCCTAAAAAGGGGATCCTCACAGCACAGCCCATGAGGTTGCAGGAAGGAGGCAAAAGCTGGTCATCAGCTACCCACTGAGCCCGTTTTACTGAGCTCTGCTCTGTGCCAGACACTGGTCTAGGCCCCGGGGTAGGGGGCGATGCCATGTGCACAAACCACTGTCCTCCTGCAGCTGACATTGCAGGGGCAAATGGCAACAAGCAAAGGAGTAGATAAGTGTAGGTGGAGGTGAGTGCTGCAGGGGGAGATAGGGAAGGACAAGAGAGAGTGGAGGGGAAGTGTGGGCTTCTGCTTTAAATGGGGCAGTGGGAGAAGGCCTCTCAGAAGAAGCACTGTTTGAGTCTAGATGGGAATGAAATAAGGAAAGGGCCCCGTGGATAGCTAGAGAGAATCTTCCAGACTGAGAACAGCAAGTGCAAAGGCCCTGAGGTAGGACTGTGCTTGGTATATTCATGGAACACTATGGAGTTCTCAATTGTAGCTTGTTTTAGTGCTCACAGGAAGAAATCCATCTGTTAAAGGTAATGCAATGTAACATATCTGTGTTGTGACTGTAGAATGACATGAATGTATCATTCATAATGTGCTGTCTGAGCTGCCACATAAAGGAGTAAGTTTGAAGTTGTGAAGGAGTGTTACCCTCTCAGTCCTCTCTGGTACAGCAGCTGTGACTGAGTATGTAACCTTCTTTGGAGATGACGTCTCAAATCTGAAATTTGGGTCTTCTGGACAAGCTGGTTCTGGGTCAGTGACTCTGTCCCCAGCAGAAGCTTGCCCCAGAGAGGGTGCTTGCTGAGAATGGAACGGGGAGGTTTTTAATCTCAGCCTGTGTTGCAGCGGGGCTGTGGACGGGGCTGGTCTGGTGTTCCACTCCAGACTGTGGAAGCACCAGGCCAGCTCATGTGGGCTGGCCAAGATGGGCACCTTCCTGGGGGGGCTTTGTGGTTTCCAGAGTCAACATGGAGAAGGAGGGGTGGGCAGCTCAGAGGCCCCACTGCAGAAGGAAAGCCTTGTCATCTCTCATTGCCTGGCTTCTGCTCTCTTCTCTGGCTGCGGACACAGCCCGTTTGCTTTGGGCCATGTGTTTCCAGGAAGAGAATGCAGAACGAGCTTCCTGAGGGAGGTGATAATTGGGGAAAGATGCTGAGGAAGTGATAATTGGGGTGGGCAGGAGAGAGCCTGGAACATTTAGTAATCTCTCCTGTACCAAAAAAAAAAAAGTTAAAAACATTTATGTTACAAAAAGACCTTTGATTTAAAGGCAGCATGTTTGTTGTAGAACTTTGGAAAAAACAGAAATGAAGAAAACAGTTGAAATCACTGATTATTCCACTCTCAGCATTAGGTTTCCTGCCTATAGATAAAGCCCAAAAAACAGTGCATTGAATGGGATGGAGGTTTCTTTCTCTCTCACTGAATTGTAGGCAGCTCTGAGCAGATGTGTAGGCTCCACTCTCATTAGAGACATAAGCTCCTCTGGATTGCTACTTCATCCTCTTCAACACATGGCTTCCACTTCACAGTACAAGGTGGCTGCCTGATCTCCAGGCATTGCATTTGCTATCTAATCAGTAGGAAGAAGGAGCAGCAGAAGAGAATCCTTGCTTCCTTTCTCCCCTCATCCCCAAGGATACTTTTAAATAGATGTACATAATACATTTACTTATACTCCACTAGCCCAAACTTAGTCCATGGCCACACCTAGCTGAAAGGGAGCTGGGAAATAACAGCCTTTATTCTAAAGTCTGGGGCTCTATTTACAAAGGAAAAGGAGAGACCAGATACTGGGGGACAGCTAGTAATTTTGGCCATCCTCCCACACAATTTAGAGTAATCTGTACTTTGCTTTTCTGTGCTTATGTAGAGATAATTGAACCCAAATTAGATTACATTTTATGTGTTTTTCTGTAACTTGGGTTATTATTACAGCTAAGGATACATCAAGAGCCTTTTTTAAAAATTTTTTTGTATCACTAAATGTGCTCCTGCAAACCAGTTTTAGCATGCTTTTCCTTTGGCAAGATGGACAATTTATTTGACTAAGCTTCAAGTGATAGAATTATACACGAGATTCTGAAGTTACACTTGGATGACACATGTGACGTTTATTTTTCCCTGAGGGATAAATGCCCACAGCTCGAGTGGATAGAACATAGGATTTGGTCTTTGAAGGGGTCAGGGGGCACTGGGGGTTCCCCGAACTCTGGCCTGTGCGGCGTTGCCTGGAGCAGGCTGTGCAAAGCCCTCCTCTGCTGCTGTCACTTCTGTTTCATTATTATCACCTGGACTCAGGCCTCGGCTCTTCCATGGCCTTTGTCTCCCTGGCCCCCACCCCCCAGACCACATGCGGGTCCGCATGGGGTCCTCGGGGAACCCCCTTTCCTTTGTCCTTGCTGTGGTCTGGGACCGCCCTGCCTCCCATCTCCCCTTCCCTCTGACTGGTCCCCTGGTCCTCTCAGGTTTCACCATATGTCTGGTGAGGTCACCCTGGCCAAGATGGGGATGTCCTTGGGGGCACCCGGGCCTGCTCCCCTCAGCGATCAGGTTGCTAGCACTGGTCTTGGAGAGTGGCTTCGAGGCTTCTTCCCATCCCTATCATCTCCAGGGAGACATTTGTCCTCCCAAGGCTGTGGCCACAGGTTCCAGACAGATGGCGGGTCCCCGGGGGTCCCCACAGGGCAGCTGCTCCCAGTTTTATGCTTGTGCAGTGTGTTGCCTACAGTTACTCACTGATAGTGTGTGTTGGGGACTCATCCCCGGACCAGACTGCCTGGATTTGAGGTCCAGCTCTGCCCCGTCTAGCTGTGTGGCTGTGGGTAAGCCAGGAGATGTGGATGCTGGCGTCTGGAAGTGGTGCTGGTGTGCACCTGTCCCCCTCCCCTGGGGTAGGCAGTACGCCTGGGGTCTGGGCGGCAGGTGCTGCCAGCTGTGTGTGCACTGCTGTGGATAACGGTGGATGATGCCATGAATGGGAAAAGAGAAGTGTGTGTGCCACTTTCAGAAATGCGTGTGTCCAGAAACCTGTAAAACGGTACTCTTTATTGCTTCTTGATTCACGTGTGCCTGGGAGCACAGGCACCCTCTCCAGGGTGGGCGGTGCCTCGCAGGGAGGGCAGGTGCACGAGTGGCTCACCTCTCTCTGTAACAATTTGTTTCCTCCTGTTTCTACATGGCGGGGGGCAGTGTGATGTTCACACGGCACATGTGTAAAGTGAACTAGTCCTGGGTGCACACGGAGGAGGCTGCGCACATGCGTCCACCTGCGTACCCGCCACTCCGGTCCAGGAGAGAACTTCGGCAGCAGCACCGAGGGCTCTCTCGTGCCCCTTAGCAGTCTGTGCCTCCCTATTTCTTTTAGAAAATGGTTTAAAGCAAATTTGGCTTAATGCAAAGATTTGCCCAAGAGGAGCCATGATGTGTCTGTGGGTGTCGGTTAAATTGTTCTTTATCTTTTTCTGGACCCTTGCCGTGTGTCGTCCTCATCATCACAGCAAGGAGAAGGGGAGGACTTGGGCAGATGCGGGGCAGTGGCCCTTGCAGATGAGTGGCGTGGACAGGGTGTGGACAGAGTCCGTGGCCGAGGCCGAGTCCCAGGCAGCCCTGGCGGTCCTGAGAAGGGTCTCATCTCCGAGGAGGTTTTCTGGACGAGAGCTGAACGTGGCAAAGCTGTCAGGGCTGAGACGAGGAGTTGCCCCAAGGGTCCCTTCAACCCCGCCTGCTCAGAGGGCATTGGAGCCGCCTGGAAAAGCCGGTTGTGCCTTGGGCAGCGTGAAGGCCGTGCCTGGAGCTCCTGCCTGCCCATTCTTTCCGGGTCACGAGCTGCCCATTGAGCCCATCACACTGGCCTGTTTGCGGCTTCTCTGTGGGTGGCCCGAGCCTCTCATTGTCCCAGCACAATAGTGGTGGCCCTGCTCGTGTGAAGAAACCGGGACAGGAAGCCCAGATCTAGGTCAGCCTCCCTGCACACCCAGCTTCCTGCGCTTGCTTGGCAGTGCTTGGCGAGGCTGCCTTTGTCTCCCTCCCGTCTGAGGAGGCTGGGAGCCGGATTTCCCGGCAGCATCACTGGCTCTGTTTAAAACAACCTCTAGGAACACCCATCCCCTGTCCCCACCACTCATTGCCCTTTAAAAAGAAAAACCAGCAGGCTACCGAGTGGCCCGAGTCGAGGCTCTGGCTGTGTGTCAGGCCCTGTGCCAGGCACAGTCCATCCCTTCCTTTCGTTTCTGAGCTCTTGTTGTATGCCCAGCGCCAGTCTGGGCCTGGGGTGACAGCTGGGAACTGAGGGAGGGGAGGCTCCTGCCCTCATGTGGCTTCCATTCGCTCTATGCTGATGCATCCTGGGGGGGAGGAGAGTGTTGCTATGCTCTCTGTACTTGGGAAGAGTAGACAGGCTCAGAGAGTCCAGACCGATGCCCTGTCCTGAGGCCATGTGCACAGCAGGAGGGAGGAGGTCTGCAGCTTAAACCCAAACCGTCAGTGCCCAAACCTGGCCTCTGTCGTTGGACGGGGATGAGTTTCATCCCAGTCATGCCCGCTTCTCCCCTGGGCCCTCCCTTAGGAGCTGGCGTGGATGGCTTAACCTCCGTCTTCGTGCGTCACATATGCTCTGCATGCAGGATGGGAAGGGGGTAAGTGTGGGAGGGCCTCATGCAGGTGACATTTGAGCTAGGGCCTGATGAGTGAGGGGGAGTTGGGCTGGGGAGAGCTGGGGGAGACTATCCTGCTGGTAGGGAGAGCATGTGCAAAGGTCCTGAGGAAGGAATGTGCTGTCAGGTGGAAGGGACAGAGAGAATGGAGGTGTGGCCAAAGGCTATTGAGGGGTGGGGGCATGGAATGCTGGAAGGTAACTTCAGAGAGTAATTGGGACAAGGTGACAGGGGACCTTATGGGCTGTGGAAGGAGCCCTGGAGAGTTTAAAGCCATGGGTTGACAGGATCTGATTTACATATTTAAAAGGATCCCTCTGGCTGTCTGTGTGGAGAAAGGACTTTTGGTGGGAGAGGGAAGCCAGGGGGAACAGGGAAGAGATTACTGCATTGGTTCTGGCAGGAAGTGGTGGTGACTTGGGCCAGGTGGGTGGCTGCGGAGGCAGGGATAAGGGGTGGATTTTTAACACATGTGAAGGTGAAGCTGATGGCATCTGCAGACAGATGGAAATGGAGCGTCGGGGTGGGGTGGGATTGGCTGGAGCTCCAGCAAAGGTGCCGTGGAAGTCAGGTTGGGAAGAGCTTGGTGCTGTGGGTTGGACGGGGGTCAGGACCTAGGTTTCGGGTGGGTTAAATTTGAGATGCTCCTGGGACGGCCAGGTGGGGATGTGGAGTGGGCAGAAATCCAGGTAAGAGTCTGGGCGTCAGGGGAGTACCCCGGCCGGGGAGATAACCAGAGGTGGAGGGGCTGGTGGAGAGTGCCCGCAGTGGGTGTGAGCGGGGGCGAGGCTGCTGTGCTCCGTGTCCCGGACCTTCCTCTCTGTGACCTGCCGTGTGGAGACCTGCAGGTGGCCAGCTCCTCACGACAGCCACGGCGTTTGTCCGGGTGACAGGAAAGGACCCGACACCTGCCATCTTTCCCTGCCTCCCTCCATCCTAGATGGCCCCTTCGTCTCCCCACCACGCAGAGACCTCCCCTTTTAACCTGCAGCTGAGCGCAGTGACAAGGACAGTGTATGGTCATCCACCCCACCCCCCTTGTGGAGTCCTCTGTTATAAGCAGCCACTGCAAGGAGGGCGACTGGCTGGCCACCGCAGCTCCTCCTGGCCCTTTGGCCGTGACAGGACCCTGAGGTTGTCTTCGTAGGGTGACCACCTGCCTATTGCCAGGTCAGCTTTGGGTTGTCTCCTGGAGTCCGTGCAAACCAGGTGGGGCTTGCTGTGTGTGACCAGCCTCGGTCTCCCTCTGGTGCTGTCCCCCGCCGGCCCGTCTGCCCCATCTTCCTTTTGTCCCCTCGCCTGCCCACAGGACCTTCTCAGTAGCTCTTGTGTCTGCTTTGCTGCCTGCACCAGCCAGGCCACCATCATCTCAGACAGCCACACCCCTCTACTCTGGTCCCCCCACTTCCATGCCCAACCCCTAAAATTCAGTTCCTCACAAAAACACAGGGCTCTTTGGCCAACATTTAAAATTTGGGAGGCTTTGCTTTTAAGAAATCGTAACTTCTGGTTTCTGTTGGGAGAAACAAAATAAAACCAAAGCCCAGAACATCTGGTGATACCGGGCCTGCTGCCTTCCCACCTGGTCACACTTGGCAGGGACCAGCGGCCGCCCCTGAGGCGGGCCTGTGCTGCCCGTTCCCCACGGACGCCACCGCTGCTGTCCTTCGTCGCCTGTCATGCCACAGAGGACAGACGTGGTTTCTGTGTGCCGAGCCCCTGGAAAAAGTGGCAGAACGACTGGGGTCCATCCCTGCAGTAGGACCCCGGGCAGCTGCAGAAGCAGACCAAGGAGCCTCCCATGGGACGATAGGGAGAGGCCTGTGAGCGGTGGTGGTAGGCGGAAACGGCAGGGCCAGCACGCCCTGCGTACGCTGCCATTTTTTGGAATATAAAAAGGGGTGAAAATAAGAATATGTTTGTGTGTTGGTTTTCCTGGCTTTGTTGAGACACATTGGACATGTAACACTGGGGAAGTTTAAGGTGTACCTAACTCTGTCGCACAGCGACTGCCACCACAGTGCAGCTTTCTAGTGTAAACGCCAACATTGTGGACACCATCACCGGGTGTGCGTTAGTTCCCCCAAGCTTGTTCCTCTCACACCTGGACGGTTGTGCTCTTTGACTGGCGTGCATGTGTGTGTGTGTGTGTGTGTGTGTGTGTGTGTGTGTGTTTACATGAAGATCTTCTGGAAGGATGTGCTGGAAGCTGGTAGCCGAGGTCCTGTGGCGGGTGGGGAGGGAGGGACTGGATGGGTGGGGCCCGGTGGGGTGTCAGAGAGAGACTTTTCATATTTGTGACTTTTGAGCCGCGTGAACGTGTCCCCGTTTAGAAGTGAAAGGAAAAGGGGAGAAGGGAAGGAGCGCTGGGCTGAGAGGGGCCCTGGGAGGGGAGGCGGGGCAGCGCTCTGGGGAGTTTCCTGCGCAGGGCCTGGGTCACAGATGCTCAGTCAGCGTTTGTTGCTTGAATGGCAGAGTAGTTTTTCCTTACTCCCTGCCCGTGCCCCTGTACTATGCTGCCTCCCAGGTCCTGGTTGGCACTTGACCTTGCCTTCTTTTCAGCCGTCCCTGGGAGATCAAGGCACAGACACTCACATCTTCCTGCTTCTCTCCTCCAGGCGTTCCTGCATCGCATCCGGCAGAATGTGGCGGACTCGGTGGAGAAGGGGCTCACGGAGGAGAACGTCAAGGTGTGGACACTGGGGTTGGCCCCTTTGCACACTGTCCCTGCTGCTGGGGGGTCAGGGGCACAGCCGCCCCGCTTGCAGCTGGTTTGGTCTTGTGCACGCTCCCTGCGGCCCCTGGGGGCCTCCTGGCCCTGTGAGTAGACCGTGCCTGGTAGGTGTCAGGAGGACTCAGTCTCAGGCTTCCGCTCCCCAGCTCAAGACTTTCTCCCCTTGCTCAACATGACCCTCCTGCCTTCCACCCTCCTCGTGCCAGGCCCTCTGGCCTTGAGCCAGCGGAAAATCCCTTCCCAAGCGCCCCTGGGAGGCTGACACCTCCAGCTGCCCTCCTGGCAGCCCCAGCCTCTGCCCTGCTCTGGGCATTGAAATGTCGAGGCCGGGAGGATGAATGACTGGGCCCAGGCTTCGTTTTGGCAGTGGCTTTGGGGAGTTTTGGGAGGACGTCAATAGGCCCTCTGTGTGCATGGTGCAGGCCCCCGTGTTCCCCGGGCCTGGCTCTCTTGTGTGACCTCACTCTCTCTGGAAAACCGCCTCCCATCCTCAGGGCTGCAGGGTCCTGGTCCTAGAGAGGAGGGGAGACAGGGCAGGGAGGGAGTTGGCGGGGCCAGCGTGTGCAGCGCACAAAGGACTTGGTCAAGCAGGAGCCTCCCCCCTGCCCGCCCACACGTCCCGATTAGTCTGGACAGTGACCTTGCACATTGACAATTCTGGGCCCAGTTTTGGGGGTAGGAAAACTGAGGCTGAGAGATGTGAAGAGGCTTGTTCAGGGTCACTGCATGGCTGGTCCCTGGGAGTGCTGGGATCGGAGCTTTTCATGTTCATTCGCACTCATTCATTCAGCAGGTATTTGCTGAGCACTTGCTGTCTGTCGCATCTCTTTACGACAGCCCGTTACAACGTAAACATTATTATAATTTCAAATTGTAGTAGTTTTCAAAGAAAATTACTTGTTTTATGAGGTGGAACTCACATACAGTAAAGGGTGCAGTCCCAAGGGTGGACTCCTCGGTGCCTCTCCCAGCACATACCCCCCACCCCGCCCCAAGGACAGCTGCTGATTGGTTACCATTGATTGGCTTTGCCTGTCTTTGGGTTTTATATAAAAACGAGCTCTTTCATCGTGTCTGGTACCCTTTGCTCACTTGTGTCTGTGAGCTTCACCCACGTTGTGGCCGTGATCCGTTCATTTTCGGCACTGTGTTCTATTTCTATTTCACGGTACGAACGCACCACAGTGGGCTCACGCGCTCTCCTGTGGATGGATGTGCAGGTCATCTCCAGGTTTGGCCGTTACGACCATTCTTGTTGCATCGTTGGTGGACACAGGCTCACACTTCTTTTCCGTGTAGACTCAGGAGACAGGTATTTATTTTGAAATTTCACAGCCACTCCTGGAAGCAAGCACAGCAGGACGACCTATCATGTGTGTCTTTGAGATAAGCAGAGATTCAGCCATGTGATCTCGACAGAAGAGAGAGAAAACCAGCCACACCGTGGGGTGATTCTTCCAGCCACTTGTCTGCATGAGCATCCAGCCCCGCCCCCTGCCCCTGCAGGGCGATGACTGGTGCTCTCAGACTGCAGCAGTGGATGGGTGGGTGGTCTTCAGCCCTCAGCTCCCCTGACTACCCTCAGGCCGTCTCCCTCTGCGTACTTGCCAGTGTATTCCCAGGGTCCTTTGGGCTGACCTTCATTCCTTCAGACCTTGACTCAAATGTCACATTCTCAGAGTGGCTGTCCCTGGCTTCTGTATTTAAATTTGCAATCTTCTGACCTGCCCTGGGACCCACTTCCTGTTTTATTTTTTTTTCTTAATGCTTCTTACCACCTAGGAAAGGACAGTTATTTGTTACTTGTCTGTACCCTTTGACCGGCATGTCACCTACCAGGGGGGAGGCACTTGTCTGTTCTCTGCCGTATCCCCTGGGCGTCTGACAGCGCCTGGCACATAGTAGGTGCACAGTCAATGCTTGCTGAATGAATGCGTAAGAAACCCTAGAAGGGACCATAAAACTAGCAGTGATACTGGTCACCTTGAGCCGCGGTGGGTGGGGAGTGGGGAGATGGGTGGGAGAGGGACTCCTCACTGGATTTATTTTATTGTGTTTTGACTTTTGAATCACGTGAGTGCCTTCTTCAAAATTAAGTTCAAAATGCATCTGTTTAAGATTTGCCCATGATGGCAGGCACGCAATGCAATATTCCGATGATGTATCATAGAACTGTACACTTGAAAACCTATATAATTTTATTAACCAATATCACCCCAATAAATTTAATAAAAAATGCATCTTTTTTTTGAAGAAACAGGAAAAGGAATTCATGCAGTTTGAAAGGACTTAGAGTAAATGAAAGTCGCCCCCAAAGTCCCTTCCCAGAGGCCCCTGTGTCCTTGTCCCGGCCACCTCTGCAACAGCCAGCGTGAAGGAGAGTGGCCTTTCTGTGGGTTTCTGTACACAGGTGGGCCCGTCCGGGAATTTGTTGGCGCCAGGATTCCACCCCTCCCCCTGACAATATAGATCAAGGGTCCTGCCAGGGGCTCGTATCTGTATATCCAGATCTGCAGATTCTTCCCACAGGCTGCATAGTACTGCAGTGTGTGGAACCTAGTTCATTGTGACTAGTCCCATTTATTAACTACTTGGTGAGTCCTCATGAGTGACCTTTCCCCCAGTCTTCTGCTACTGCAGTGAGGCTGCAGTGTATGTTGGCGGCCACCCACCCAGTCTTCTACCTCGGCCCAGTTAACACTTCAGGCTGGATGATTCTTTGCTGTGGGAGGGGTCTGTCCTGTATATTAGAGGATGTTCAGCAGCCTCTCTGACCTCTGCCTATGAGATGCCAGTAGCATCCTGCCCTTGCAATTGGTGACAAACAGAAATGTCCCCAGACATTGGCAAATGTCCCTCAGGAGGCAAAATTGCTCCTGAAGGGAAAGGACGGACTGAAAGGTCAAATTCTAGAATGTAGAGCTTGCTGGGTGACAGGGTATGTGCCTTTCCGGCTTCACAGCCATGTAAGGGCACTGTGTGTTGTTTGGGAGAGTTGAAACAGCACGTTTCAGACGCCCTTTCCCCATCGTGCTTTCTTCTGCCGTGGCGTTTTCATGGTTCATTGAAGTGCCCTCATTGGTTTAAAAAGCAGCCTCGTGGTTGGACAGTAACCGGTGTGGCCACGCTGAAGGCGGTGATGAACGTCTGATGTGTTCTTCTCTGCACGCCGAGCGTGCAGCCCAGGTCTGCTGCTGCGCCCCGGACTGCATGACCTTGGCGGTGTTAATGATTTCCTCCGAGTCTCCGTTCTTCAGCTACAAATTGGGGATAATCACAGTTTCTCCCTCTCGGAGTTAGAGTGGGGATTGGATGCCATAAATGCGTATAAAGTTCTTAGCACGGGATAAGGTATTAATGCTGTTCAGTTAATGCTGGCAATGGTTTTGTTACTGTCCCTGTTTGCATTAGTGTGGACTGGCTCCGGCGGGGGAGAGGGCCCGTTTCAGCACACCCTCACCTGAACTGTGGGCGATAAATGTTTGTATTCTTGATTTTGCTCATCCTTTATACCTTGACTGACGCTGTCCTGGGCCCCGCTCTTCCTCACAGATCCTGTTCTCCAACATCGAAGACATCCTGGAAGTTCATAAGGATTTCTTGGCCGCGTTGGAGTATTGTTTACATCCGGAGCCTCAGTCTCAGCACGAACTTGGGAATGTTTTCTTAAAATTTGTGAGTGTGGTGCCAAGCCCTGGTCGGAGCTTACTGCTTTTGGGAAGTGGGCTTCTCCCTGGGTTGACAAGGAGGGGTAGTCGTGCCTCCTCCTTGGGCTGGTGGAAGGACTCAAAGAGATAAAGCAATAAAGGGAGTAGTGTGGAGCAGTCATTCTCAGCCAGGGGGTGGTGATATTTGCCCCTCAGGATGTTTGGCTATGTCTAAACACTTTTTTGATCGTTACAGTTTTGGGGGCTGGAAGGGCAGCTACTTGCTTCAGTGAGTGGAGGCCAGGACAGCCTCCAACACACGGGCCAGCCCCGCAACAGCACTGTTTGACCTCAAATGTGAGCACTGCTGGAGTGAGAAGCCCTGGTGTATAGCAAGCCCTGGGTCCGCCATGGCTCTTGCACAGTCATCCTCGTCATCAGTTCCCTTCTCTGGAGGATCACGTCTGGGTGGGCAGAGTCTGTGTAGCTCTCTCTGCCCCCAGGGAGTTGCAGCCCCAGAAGCCATGGTGTTAGGAGGGCAGTCCTCCTGGGGCGGGGCTGCCCAGCTGCTGCAAAGCTGTGTTTATCTCAGCAAGTTGTTTGGACTTGTCTGTGCCTCAGTGTCCTCACCTGTGAAATGGGCAAAAAAACTAGACCTGCACGTGATGTTGCTGAGGATCCAGTGAGATAATGTAAGGAGAGTGTTGGGAGTGGCTCCCGGCACCAGGCAGTGCTCAGTGAGTGTTGGACGCTGCCTTCCTCGTCACGCAGCCTCCATTCCGTAGCGTCTGAAGCAGGGGAAACTTGAGAGCGAGATGGGGTGCAAGTGGGATGGGCGCTAAAGCAGGGCGTTGAGCAGGGCAAAGATGTGATCTGCGTCGGGTTCAGAGGGCCCTGTGGCTGCTGAGAGGGGAGCGGAGTGTGGGGGAGGCCGGGAGAGCAGGGAGAGCTAGTTCACTGTGCCTTCGGCTAGGACGGTGCCCTGGAGCAGGAGGGCCGAGTCGGGAGGGTGGTGAGGGGCGGGAAGGCGTGGCAGTTGTGGTTCAGGAAACAGTTCTTGAATAGGCAGATAAAAAATGGGGGGGGGGCAGTCTTCCCTTTGGATTCAGAGGAAAGAGTGAGCCCTTATTTTCCTGGACCTAGACTACTTAGGAGGTTGAAATCGCTGTTCCACCTTGAGCAAGTCACTCCACCTCTCTGGGCCCCAGTCTCTAATTCTGTAAACTGGGTAAGGAGAATACCTGCTGCACAGTTCTGTCGTGAAGGTGAGTGAGTTAATGTAACTACAGCATTTAGATCCAGCCCAGCGCTGAGCTGATGCTGTGTGCGTGTCAGCCGGGGGTGTCGTTCCAGCAGGGGCACCCGGGAAGGCTTTCAGGAGGAGGTGCCCACGAAGTGATGACACCTGAGAGTCAGACAGTCCCTATTTTAGCCCAAGTGGGGGAAGGGGTCCTCAAGGTGCATTATCTGCTTGCCAATAACCCTAGGCCCCTGGTCCCCGACTTCCTTGCCTGAGCCACAGAGGCGTGGTAAGCAGCTTTTGCTACTGGTCAGTCCATGAGGGTCTCTGGCTCCCGAGTGTCCACTTGGGCTCTCCCCACTCTCTCTGCAGGATCCCTAATTCATTCAGAGATGCAGGGGCAGGCAGCTGGAGGAACGGGTGGGGGGTTTCGTGCCCAGGAGGCAACTTCTCCATACATTCTGCTTCTTCACTGCCCAGACCCTCCTCATGTAGCCTCATCGCACTGGGCACTGAGGAAGGCAGCGCTCGCCATCGCAATCCTGAGCACCTGTGGCTGACGTTCAGGCCTTTGTGGGAAGTCATTCTGGGCCGGGACCGTTCCCAAACCCTGAGAACCCAGCACGCATCCTGCCTGGTCCCTTGAGCTTGGGTGTTTCAGAGCCGGGTGCCTGATGTTGCCTCCTGGCCCGCTGCTCTGTGATGCTGGGAGAATGACTTCGCCTGGCTGCGCCTGTTTCCTCATCGGCCAGGCGGGAGTAGTGAAACCACTGTCTCGGGTAGGGGAGAGCATTAAGTGTAGCAGCGTCTGGCACACTGACAAGCGCTCAGTGAGTGTTTGCTAGTTTGCACTACATACATTTGTACTACACGTTTGTTCACAGGACCCGGCGTTCTCTGATGCCTCCCGGGGTTGTCTGGGGCATTTGGGGGTTTATTAGGCCCTGCCAGGCCCCTGGGACCTCACTGTCGCCGCTGCAGCCACCCTGGCCTCCTCGCTGCGTGGGACACGGCGGGCCCGTCCCCACGCCAGGCCTCTGCATGCATTGTCCCCTCCTTCTGGACCCTTGGCCATCCCTGTGACTTGGACCCTCCCCATCTCGAAATCTTTATGGAAATGCTCCCCTCCTTTCAGGCCTGTTTGTTCAGAATTGTCATCTCCCCCACCCTCTAGACCCCACCCTTGTCCTTGTCGGGCCCACGTCACCCTCTGGTATACTGGATATTTTACTTCTTTTTGCTTGGTGTCTGTTCCCCCTAGAAAATCAGCAGCATGAGGGTAGGGACTTGGTCAAGTCCACTGCTCTGTCCCTGCATTGAGAATAGCACCGCCCTGAGCTTACTCAACGGGCGGGCAACCCGAGGGAAAGGTGAAATCCAAGGCCAGGCCTAGACACGTGCAAGAGCTGGGATTTGAACCCTCCTCACGGCAAAGCCAGAATCCATTGATTCACACACTGTTTATGATTTCCGCCGTAGCTGGGCACCCCCATATTGGTACCTGATTCATCTTTTAAGAAATAGTTTCACTTGAAAAAAAAACTTGAGACATTTAAAAAGGGAAATTTGCATCATCATTGGAAATGGAAAATGATGGCTATAAATAGGTGGTAACTGTAAAAAGAAATACAATAGAAACCAAACTGAGATACCGCATTCTGTCTAGAAACTCCCCCACCTGGGTTTCTGAGCCGGAGACATGCCCTCGCTTTGATCAAAGGGAAGATTAACAGCGTTACACGGTGTCCCGTCAAATCACACCCGGCCTAGGCCCCCTCCCTGAGGTAATTGGAAGAACTGAAAAAGGAGTTGACTTTCTCCTTTTCCCGTGATTCAGTGTTTTTAAATTAAAACCACCTTTTTAATTTAAAGTCATCACTCCTCTCTCCCTCCACACTCACGGAGGGTCGCACTGATAGTTTTTAGCAGCAGCCGCTGCCATAGGTAGGGTTTCTGGAAGCTGGGGATTTGCATGCAGGTGGTTGAAAGCCTTTGAAGGAGAGGTGGCACAGTCCCCAGGGGGAGGAACTCCAGACCTGGGGTGGCTCTTCAGCTCACCCCAAATTGCAGCAGTGTGGGTGGGCGTCTGCACCCCACATCACCCAGTCCCTGGACGAGGGCTGTCTTGGAGCGTGTGGAAAGCCTCACCACAGGCAGTTCCCAGGGAGGGACTCACTGGGAGCTGTGGGTGCCTCTGTCCTCATGGACCACAGCATCTGCCACAGCATCCGTCACAGCCCCAGGGGCAGGGTCTCCAGGCCAGCCGCCTGCCCAGGCTGGCTGACTCCCTGCCAAGGCAGCGTCTGGGTGCCGAGGTGGTAGCTTGGCATGGACAGGCTCTCCGGGAGAGGGAGGGTGGCTTCAGACCCAGGGAGGGCCCTGGCTGGTAGACTGGCCCCCTGGGGGTTCCACATCCATCAGTGGACAGTGGGAGAACCCCTCACCCCCTTATTCCCAAGCCTAACCACTACTACTGACACGACCACAAACTAGCCCTTAGTGAACGTTCCTGTGGTGCCAGGCCTTGTTCTGACTGCTGTCAGTGTATGAATTCATTAAAACTCCACCACAACCTTAAACAGTGAGTACTGTTATTATGCCCACTTCACACGTGAGAGAACTGAGGCCCACAGCCAGTAAGTGTTGGAGCCAGGGTTTGAACCCATATAGTTTGGCTGTAGGGCTTGTGTTTCTCACCATCTTACATGATAAAGTCTCCTGAAATACATACTAAGCACCTCCTGTGTGCCAGGCCCAGCACCAGGCCCCACGGATGCTGCCCCAAATAAGGCAGACCTGCTCCCCGCTGCCACCAGGCTCGTCGACCGGAGAAACAGAGGGCGAGGAAGTTCACTGAGGGGGTCATTTCAGACAGCGGCATGGACCGTGAAGAATGGGAATGCAGAAGTGAGGAGAGGTGACTAGTCGAGGTAGTCTGGCATTGGGAAGTTAGGGGCAGGTGGCTAGATTTAGCAAGTTAAAACACCTAGGACAGCTGAGTGAATTTGGGTTTGAGGTAGAGAACAACATTTTGGTCTGCCTCGCACAGTATGTGGGACATACTTACACTTGAATTTGTTTGTCTGACACGAGAACTCTACTGGGCGCCCTGTGCTCTCTCTGGGAACCCTGGTCAGGGTGGGCCAGTGAGACAGGATGATCTGGAGGAAGGACAGGGTCTCTGCTCTGGTAGAGGGGACCAGGGTGGCCAGAACGGAGAGCAGTGGAGGGAGGGAGGGATGTGTGGGCCGGGGCCCGTGGGGATTTTATTCCGAGTTTTCAGCAGGGAAGTGGTATGGTCTGAGTTATGCTTGAGCCTCCTCTTCCTGCAGCTGTGTGGATAGGTTCGGGAGACCCTTGCAAAAGTGAAACTTGGATCTCATGCTCCCTCCCCATCCAAGGAGGTGTCCCCAGGGCTAGCGCCTTTTGCTGAGTTGCAGTCTTTCTGTCTGAAGTCAGTGGTTTGGAGCAGATGGTCTCCATGGAGCCACCGTCACTCCCCAGGTACTGGGGACAGCGGCCACCACCTCTGACATTCTTTGAGTCCTCTCTGGGGGCCTAGACCCTCCACCCCAGCTGCCCCCAGCTGCCCCCAGCTGGTAGCTGGCCCCTTCTCTTCCTTCACAGCCCAAAACCACAGCCTCGAGTTCCTTACCCACCACATCTGTGTGTGCACAACTGTTTGTTTCCTCCTGGCAAAACAATCAAAGCCCACTCGGGGCCCCTCGGAGGAAATTGAACTCTTGGACTTTTAGCTGTCAGAAGCATCATTTCCAGATTCGCAGCATCTCGGACCTGAGAGGCAGCTGGCTTCGGGCTCAATGAAAGGACATGGGAGTGATGGAACTGGGCATGCTTCCGAAGAGGGGCGTTTTCATTTGCTAAATTGAACTTCTCCAAGCCTCAGGCCTTGGTCCCCTGCCCTTTTCACAGGCCGGGGGAGAGGATGACATTGCCCAGCGTGAGAGAAGGGGCTCAGGATGAGGAACGACACAGCCGTGGCGATCTTATCACCTACTCCCTCTCCCGCATCTGTGGCAGACATCGCTAATCAATCTGAGAATTCTGCCTCTGTGCTCCCTGGGGGCCTCCAGAATTCTTCCCACCAGTGTGGAAGCCAGCAGCCCCCATTAATTGGGGTTGTCATGTGAGAATAAACAGTTTTGTCTCTGCTTTCTGGCCCAGCTGCTCCATAGTACAGATGGGGACTCTGTCACCTCACCAGGCTTGGGTCCATTTTTCATTTTATTCCCCTTTTCAGAGTGCGCATGTATTAGGACTGTCTTTATTGCAAGTGACAAAAACACCAACTCAGATAGACTTAAACAAAAAAAGGCTTTATGGCTTGTACAAATGAAATGTTCAGGAGTGTGTTGGCTTCAGGCATAGCTGGATCCAGGACCCCATATGGTGTTTCCGGGACTTGGTATTTCTTTATCTCTAGGCTCTGCTTTCCTTGGGATGAACTTCACTCTTGAGGGGTGGGGGCTGTGGATGCCTCACGTGGTGACAGAAGTGGCCCTCAGTTTTTTGGATTGACACAGCTCAGCAGCAACAGTTCAAAGAGAGCTCTCATTACATTGATTTTAGCATGAGGCCTTGCAGGCTGTCCTTGGCCCAGCTTGGGCCTTGATGCCAGGACAGGGGTCTCTTTGATTGGCTCAGCCTGGGTGACAGTCTCACCTGTGGCGCCGGGGAGTGGAGTGGGGTGTGTGGGTCCCAAGTGCAGAGGAGGTTCTACAGGGGAGGAACTGTGGGCTGTGACCAGAACAGAATGGATGCTGGGCAGGCAAGACAACAGATGTTCCAGTGAAGAGCTGAGCTGTGGGTGTGGTGGACCAGGTTCTTCTGGAAGGAGCGTGGGGCTGGTGTGAGGGCTCTCCGGCCCCTCTCAGTTCCTCCTTTTGCTTTCTGGCTTTTATTCATCAAATACTCATAATTCTTGCTCTCTGCTGGGACTTCAGCCCCCTCTGCACCCCAGCAGTGACCTCAGCAAACCCAGGCCGTGGAGCCCTCAGTGCAAGGGCGGACGGGGGAGACGGACGGTGCATGGGCGAGGAGTAGGGCACACTGGGGCTCGGTGCCCGGCCTATTTCTCACAGTTTGCCTGGTGCCTTTCCCCGGTGGCCCTGTCCAGACCCGAGAGCCATCCCAGCTCCCTTTGTCCTGTTTCTGCCCATCTCTCTTTCTGCCACTGAACCCACATGTCTGCTGCTGCACCCTGTCATAGCCCGACTCACCCATGGGGTAATGAGTTGGCTGAAATTATAAAGATGGTCACAATGGCTGCAACATCAGTAACAGCAATAATAATAATAATAATAATAATAGCAAATTTTTAATGAGCACTTACTCTGCACCATTTTAAGCACTTGCTATGAATTCACCGGATAATTCTCACAACAACCTTATGGTGGGGAGGTCATTATTATTACAGTTTTTTAAAACTGATTTTAGAGAGAGAGGAAGGGAGGGAGGAAGGGTGAGGGGTAGAGAGAGAGAGACATTGATCAGTTGCCTCCCACAGGTGCCTTGACCTGGGATCGAACTCACAGCCTAGGTATGTGTCCTGACTGGGAATCAAACCCATAACCTTTTGGTGTTCGGGGTGATGCTCCAACCAACCGAGCCACCCGGCCAGGGCTAGAGTATTTTGAAGTGTTGTAAGTGCTGACTGTGTACCAGACGAGCTTCCCCTTGCTTTACATGTGCAGTTATTTAATTTTCCAGCAGGCCAAGCAGTGGGCGGGGGAGGAGGTCTGCTGTTGTGTTCATTTCATCCATAAGGGAACTGAGGCATAAGTAGGTGAGGCAGGTCTGGAGTCACTGTGCCCTTTGTTATGCTGTGGTACCCCTCGGAGCTTAGTCCCTGGATTTGTGGCTTGAGGTCTATACTCATTGCTTTGGCTTCCACTCCCATCCCCAGCCCAGCCTAGCCCAGCCCAGCCCAGCCCAGCGACCCTGGGTTGAATGTCGGCGTGGACGCGAAGGGAGATCAGTCCTGGTTTGCCCCTTCCCTGGGTGTGAGACCCTGGGCTCGTGACTTTTCCTCGATTTTCCCAAGTGCGGGTGGGTTGAAGGTGGCGATGACCACATCAGGTTATTGTGAGGCATTATGAGTCCACCCTCGTTCCAGGGCAGCAGCGCGTGGCAGGCACTGAGGGCCTGGCACAGACTCCGTGGTAGCTACCGGCTCTGGCCATGCGCACTTTGCTGCTCAGGCGTCTGCACGGATGGTGCGCACGGAACCCCCAGGGTGCACTGTGGGTGTTGGGCGGCTGATTGATTCTGAAACCCAGTCTCCCTCCTCTTTGGTTTCCTCTTTCCTGTAGCCACCCATCGGCAGGATGACAGGGGCTCGTTCAGAAACAAGACGAGCTGCAGACCCACCTTTTCCTTCCTTTGCTGCTTGGGGTCTTCTGCCCGTCCCCCAGCCCAAGGTCAAGGCCCTTTAGCTCTTCCTCCCCAGTGGCCTTGCCCAGGACTTCCTTGTTTGGAGTCTGGTTGGTTGGTAGGCAGTGCAGTGTTCTGTGAGACTTTTGAAACCGAGAATGCTTTGTGGTGAGCTTCCTGCTAAGAAGGCTCCTGTCCCTTCCAGTCCTGGAAACCTTGACTGATGGTTACAGACCTGTTGACCCCTGGGTGACCTCTAGGCTGAAAAGAGTCTAGCTTTGGGCTTAGGGATATCTGGAGATCAACAGAACTGTCCCTCTGCCTCAGGACTGCCACTGTGTATAGCCGTAACCAGAGATCTGCTTGTTTCCCCAAGTTCTGGAGCCTACCTTCACTCTTCTGGTTCATACATATAGGACATAGCACATAGTAGGTGTGCAGAGTTCACTTAGCAAGTCTTCGCTGAGGGTGTACGGTGTGCCAAGCATTGTGCCAGTTTCACGGCACAGGACAGACGTATTCACGGCCTTCAGGGAGCTGCCTGTCGAGTGGGGAGATAAACAAATAATCCAGATAATTCCAGATTGTAAGAGCACTATAGAGTGAAGACAGGTGGGTGGGTGATAGAGAACACCGGGGTGGCTACTTTAGCTTGGGCAGTTCAGGTGTCATTGGAGAGGTGGCAGTCTTGAATGGTGGGAAGTGGGCAGGTCTTGGAGTATTCCAGGTTGAGAGAATGGCCAAGTGCAAAGGCCCTGCGGTAGGAACAGGCTTGGCAGCTAGAAGGAGCAGATGGAAGGCCAGTGAGAAGAGGTCAGAGAGTGGGAGGGTCACATTACCTGACCCTTGAAGGTCTTAACCAAGTGTTGGGTTTCATTCTTGGTGTCACAGGCCACCATTGGCATGACACAGTCTGACTTGGGTTTTAATGATAAAATTGTGCATTTATTGAGCACTTACTACATGCTGAGTGCTTACATTTTTAACTTCCTTAATCCTCATAACAGCCCTATGAATTAGGGACTGTTACTAACTGTAGCTTGCAGGTGAGTACACCAAGGCACAGAGAAGTCAGGTAACTTGCTCAAGGTGCCAGCTGGAAATGCAGTGCCAGGGTCAAGCTCTGGCTTGAGTCTGTACACTTGACTCTGGGCCATGCTGCTTCCTGAAAGGTCACTCAGGCTGGTGGGTGTAGAACTGGGCCTGGAGTGGAGGTTGAGAGGCCTGCAGAGAGCTTGACCCGAAATCCCTCCTGCTCTGTGGTCTCTCAGGCTCTGGGTCTCTCAGGGCCCTTTCTGCCCCGGCCTGCTGGTCCGGTTGGCAGCACATCTCACCGCGTCTGCCTGCCTACCACGACCCGTCTTAGGCTCTGCCCTTGTCTTGCAGAAGGACAAGTTCTGCGTGTACGAGGAGTACTGCAGCAACCACGAGAAGGCCCTGCGGCTGCTGGTGGAGCTGAACAAGATCCCCACTGTGCGCGCCTTCCTCTTGGTAAGTTCACCCATCATCCCTGTCGCTGTCTTTTGTTCGCTTCAGCCGTGTGCATCCTTCAGCACCAGAGAGCTTCACGCTGACCCCTTCACGCTGACCCTTGCTGCCGGACCCCTTCCTCTGCTAGAGTACTCTGTCTAAAGCAGGGATGGAACCCTTTCTGTAAAGGGCCTGAGAGTGAATACTCTCTCCTTTGTGTGTCCTTCAGCCTGTCATGATTCAGCTTTCCTGTTACAGCATAAAAGCACCCATAAATAATATGTTAAGAAATGAGCATGGCTTTGTTCCAATAAAACTTTATTTACAAAAACAGGCAGAGGGCTAGATTTGGCCCTAGAGACAAGTTTGCCAATTCCTGTTCTAAAGTAATGATTCTAATGAGAGTGGTAGTGATAGTGGTAATGACCGTATTACTTGGGTTATGTGATTATAAGTGAAAGAAATCCAGTTAAAATTGGCTTACAGAAAAGAAAATTTACTGGTTCACTTTCCTGGGAAGTTTAATGCTTGAGAGGGCTTCAGGCACAGCGGCATCTGGGTGTTCAAATGATTTCATCAGGCATGTGTCTCTTGACTCTGCTTTTCTCAGCCCGGGCTCCATTCTCAAGCAGGCTCTCCTCTAGTGGTTTTAGGTGGCATTTAGCAACCCCACCTTTTTATTGGCTCACAGCTGAGCAACTCCAGGACAAAGACAACTCCTCTTTCCCAATAGTAAGGCAGAAATCCTGGGTCTGATGATGCTTCATCCGCATCATCATTGGCTTCTCTTGGCTCAAGACCTTATCCCTGCACCAGTTGCTGTGGAGAGAGGATTGGTTGGGGCTCTGACTGGTCACTTCTGGAGCTGGAGGGCGGGGTCAACTCCACATATGCCACAGGCCCTAAGGGTGTGGTGGACCCTTCAAGGCAGTTGGTTGGTTCTGGTGGAAGTAAGCTGGGAATGGATGTTGATCAGACAAAGCCACAGACATCCGTGCTGGTCTTCCCTACTGTTGCGGAGAGCTTTGCTCATGTGTAAGTGGGTTCCTATTTATGACCTCCTTGGAGTTTTACCAGTTGTGTTGTGTATGACTTAAGATACATATTTGTGTGCTTTATAGACATCCCAAATAACTGGTTTAATTAAAATAAGCATTTATTTCTTTCCCATGTTAATAACATGATGTAGACAGTCTGGGGCTCCAGTGTCTGGGCCAAGGCCCTAGGTTGTGCCCTCATTGACGTGGTCCGAGGGACCTCTTACCACTTCCACCTTCAGGTGGTGAGGGGCTGGATGGGAGGGAAGGGAGGGCTGCCTTTCTCCTTATAAAGGCACCCCAGGAAGGCACACACCTCTTCTGCTTATTCCCCATTGGCCAGAACTTAGTCACATGCCCACACCTAGCTGCAAGGGGGGATGGGAAATGTAGGCTTTATTCTGGGTAGCCATGTACCCAGCTGGAAATCCTGTTGCTGTGGAGGAAGAATATGTTAGGGGACACCTCAAGCCTTTGCCAAAGGTGATTTTGATGACTCCAAATGATTAAGCGACTCTCTAAGAGTACATATTTGAAAAATGATTGAGCTTCTCATGGGTTCGAATCCTGGTCTTTCAGCTCTAAATCCCTACTCATTCAGTCACCACCCCCCTTATTGTTTTATTTCCTGACAGCACATACAGACTTCAGCAAACAAAGACCAGCTAACTAACCTTGCATAAGGAGCGTTAACCATGTGTCTGGAAAGCTAAACTATATAATAAAATTCGCCATTGCACTTCCTCCGCATGCAGTCTCCAGCAAAGAATTCCCAGAAATTTGATGCAAAATGTATGTTTCCTTCACTCATGAGTTCATGTTGCTTGGCCCACTTCCAGCGAGCATTTGAGGAAGGGCAGGCTGGTTGATTTTTCGCTTTTGTCTCAAGCGTTCGGGACTGATGCTTTCCGCTGTGGGTAGCTGCGTCTTTGCGTTTCCAGCTTTGAACTTATATTCATAAAAGAGGCTTGGCAGAAAGCAAAAATAAAGTTATGTCATGTACGACCACACACATGACCATGTGTCTGCGATGGACCTGGTGACTTTTGGGTGGTACCCCTTAGCGATGCCTCCCAGGCTCTGGGCTTGCTGGTACAGAGCCCCACCCTCCAGGGGTGTCCCCTTGCACTTAGCAGTGTCTTGGGAAGCAAGAAGGTATTTCCAGGGGTATGGGGAGGGAAGGGCCTCAAATTTTCTGTCTTTCTTTCCTCTCTCTTTTGCAGCCTTCCTGGTGGACCAGACTGCCCTTTCCTAGCAGCAGCTGGGCCGGGACAGCTTGGAAGGGGGGAGGATGTGTGGGGTGCCAGCACACGTGCCATCTGTCTTCCTCCTTGCTGGCATCTCCCAGCTTTTGGCCACCTGCAGAAGTGTCATCTCAGCCCATCATGGGCTATTAAGGCGGCGGAAACAGACAGAATCTGGCTTTCCATTCATGATGCAACGTGCTGTGCACTGGCTGGAAGATGGACTGGCTGGCACTTTGTCTTTCTGTGCCTCAGTTTCCTTGTCTGTAAAGTGGAGATCATTTATTCACTCAACAGCTTCTTACTGAGTACCTGCTGTGTGATAGGGGCCATTCTAAGTACAGGGGCACAGCAGTGACCCAGGAGAGAAAAGTCCTGGGACTTTTCTTGTGGATTTCTTGTGGAGTGGCTGTTCAAGTAGGAGAGACTTGCGTGGTGTGTCACCTGCCGTTAAGTTCTCTGCAGGAAATAAAGTTGAGGACAACAGAATGTCCCAAGGGATTAGGGGGTGCCTGTCCATTTTAGATTGGTCTTTGGGAAAATGATGTCTTAGGTGACATGCAGCAGAAACCTGGATAAAGTAAGAGAGAGAGGCAAGGGGTTTTTGGGGTGGGGGGAGCTTTCCAGGTGGAGGAGCTGCCCGTGCAAAGGCCCTGAGGTAGGAGTGTGTTTGAGGAATTGCCAGATGGAGGCTCTAAGAGGAAGAGTGGAAGGAGGTGAGGTCAGAAAGATTGAGAGGCCAGATAGTGACGGTGCATTCAGATAAGGGAAAGGATCCGAGGTTTTTACCAAGCTTGTTTATTGCAGTCTAGCACACACGCAGTGAACACGCTTGGAGCCTGATGAATGTTTTCACGTATGGAGACGTGAAATGTCCAGGAGAGCACTGCCCAGGTCAAGACTGAAACATTTCCTGCAGTGCAGAAGGTTCCTGCTCTGCCTGCAGAGGTAGCCTCTGTGCTGATTCCTCTCACCGACACCTTAGCTTTGCCCGTCCTGGAATTTTTCGCACCTGGAATCCCACAGGGTGCTTTTGTGTCTGGCTTCTTTTGCTCAATGTAGTGTCTGTGAGACCCGTCTGTGTCGGAGCACGAGGCGGAACTTTGAATAGAATATTCAGTTTTAGTCCGAGTGGGATGGGAAGCCCTGGGAGGGTTTTGAGCAGAGGATTGACTGGAGCACTTTGTGTGAGGGTCGGTGGGGGGGTGGGGGGACTGACAGAGTGTCCTGGGGCTGTCACAGTGACAACTACTGGGTGGTTTAACACGGCAGATGTGTCGCTCCCCAATTCTGGAGGCCAGAGGACTGGCCTCAGGTGCTGTAGGTCTCTGCTCCCTCCATGGGCTCCAGGGGAGGGTCCTGCCTTTCCTCTTCCAGCCTCCGGTGGCCACAGGGTTCCTTGCCCTGTGGAAGCAGGACCCCAGTCTCTGCCTCCCTCATCCTGTGGCCTTTTCCTCTGGTCCTGTCTCTTCTTACAAGGACATGAGTCCACTGAGATAGGGCACACCGCAATCTAGTAAACCCCATATTAACTAATTATATCCCTGAAGACCCTGTTTCCAAATCAGGTCATATTCTCAGATTCCGGGTGAGTGTGGCATTTTGGGGGACACTCTCACCCCACTACAGGGCTGCTGTGCCAGTCCAGGCAGATGATGGTGGTGAGGATGGGGGTGGTGGTGCAAGAGGTGGTTGGAGCAATGGAGTTTGAGGCTCTAGTGGCCTGATTTGCAGGGTGCTTGGGTTTGGGAAGTACCTGGACGAGGGAAGTCAGAGGTGACTCCAGGGTTGGGGCCCAAACAACTGGAAGGATGGAGTGGAAGTTTCCCTAGATGGTGAAGGCTGCGTTAGGAGCAGGTCAGAGAAGAGAATTAAAAAGGCCATTTTGGATGTGTGAGTTTTCAGGTGCCTCTTGGACATCCAGGTGGGGATGTGACCTTGGAATCAGAGCTTGGAGTCTCATTCAGGGCAGGGAGGGAGGGGCCAGCACGGGGAGAGGAGCCTGGGTGTCAGCAGACAGGAGGGTGCTGAGGGGCCGGGTCTGGGTGAGCTCAGCCCGGGACCAGTGTGGACAGAGGACGACCCGGAACCTCGAGGGCTGCGGCCCAGGAGGCTGGGAGATTGAGGACGTTGACTCCTCACCTGGGTCAATTCTGTGAGTTAGGAGGCTTTAAAGGGATAATTCTCAAAACTTCTTCTAGTGCCCGGAGCATAATCTTACTAATGAATGGGAGCTCGGGGTGTGCATTTGCTTTCTTTCTTTTTAAAAAATGAAAATAAAGCGAAACAACACTCTAGGGTGTCTGGGACAAGCCTGGTTGGTGGTGGTGAGTCCTGTGAAAACTCCTTGATTCTGGGCGAAGAGGCAGGCCTTTTTTTGGCTAAGCCCTGGGGGCTTCTGGGAAACCCTTCCCCACCCCCAGGCTCCCCTTTCTTCGCCCAGAGCTGACATCACCAGGGCAGCTTGTGGGGAGTGCTGGCTCCGAGGACAAAGGCCTGAGTGTGAGCAGTGTGGGGCCTGGCATCTCCCAGCTGCTGCAGCCCTGATGCCCCATCTGTGCCAGGGGTGCACAGGGGGGTGGTGGCCATGAACGCCCTCCCCAGCAGGGCCCCGGGGTCCCTGGGATTCTCCCTCTCCTAGGAGAGGGCCGTCAAGCCCTGAGTCTGGGGCCGGTCCCTTGGGCTCTCTGTGCCAGTTTCCCCACCTGCGGTAGGGAGACAGCAGCCCACGTGCCCGTCCGAGGGCTGTGAGGATGGACTCGACCGATAGGTGAAGCGAGAGGCTCAGTGCCTAGTGCGTGGTGGGCACACGGTAAATGTTCTCTGATCTTGTGTTCACCTGACCACAGCAGGGGATCTGTCTGCTGTGTTGGGAAGTTTCCCCGGTGCTTGGATCGGTGCCCAGCACACAGTAAGCGTTCGATGTGAATCTGCTGAATGAACGAATGAGACGGGAATCCCTTTTCCCAGGAGTCCTGTTTCGTTTCCCACTGGCTAGCGTGGTGCAGAGGAGGAGGGCTGAGACCCGTTCGTGGCTGGACGTGCTGACAGTTTGTTCCTTCATTAGTTCGCCCATTCGTTTATTCCTTTGCGCATACGTTGGGCACACTGTCAGCCCTGGGGACTGAGGGCTGTGAGGGGGAGGGTGGGGGGCCACAGGCACTTAACTCGTGATTGCTGGCATCCAAACACGGATTCTAAAGTTGGAGCCCCTCCAGAGGAAAGGACAATACCTGTGTGGGATTTTTCGCCGCGTGGAACAAATGACCCGCTAGGAGGTGCCACGAGGAAAGAGCGCTGGGAACTGAGAGGAGATGGGACAGGCTTCCAGGAAAGGGGGGGGGGCTGGGCTGGCCTTGAGCGATGCTGGGCTTGGGAAAGGGTCGCCCAGCACCGTGGTTCCAAGTCCAGGTTCTTCATCAGCCCACCTGGGTGTAGGTGGCACCTCTGCGGCTCACTTGTTCTGGGGTCACCTTGAGGAAAAACACTAAACCTTCCCAACCCCGGGTACCTGAGCTGCGAAATGGGAATAAGAATAGTATTTGGTTCATAGGGCGGCTGGTGGTCAGGGTTAGAGCTGTCAGTGGCCTTCTGGGCACATCATAGGCTCTCGGTCAATGTTAGCTATGGATGAGGATAATAACCTATTTATTATGACAGTGGGAGGTGAAAGCATGTTAGGCAGGGAGCATAGAGTGAGCCCAGGAGAGGGGCTGGCATGCAGGAAATACTGATGTGTGTGGCTGCAGGTGGACACTGAGGGGACCTGTGTGGCCAGGAGCTGGCCAGTGAGTGTATTTGATTCCTGAAGAGTTGCCGTCTTTACTCTGCAAACCAAAATGTAGCTTCCCCTGCGACATGCTCATGTCCCCACCTTCCAGGTGAAGAAATAAAGCCTTTTCAGTAGCAGTTGAAGATGGCAAGTTCATTTTCCAAATCTTGTAACCCTCCCTCCACAGAGGTGACTCTCAGGAGATTTTGGTACGTTCATTCTTTCCCGTACGTGTCTCTATATGGGCACTGCATACCTGTTCTCTGTAAACAATGCCTGATTTTGTTCGGTGTGCCTTTAAAAGCTTTAACTGGGTTCACACTATAATATCCTTTTGTTTTGCCTTTTTTTTTTTTTTTTTTTGCTCAAAAGTGTGTTTTTGAGGTTTATCCATGTAACTTTAAGCAGCTTTGGTTCCCCCATCATCCCTGCAGTGCAGTGAGCCTTTGTATGAATCTCCCATGGACATGTTTTTCTGTTCTTCAGTTGATGGATGTTTCGGTTGCTTCTCATTTTCTTGCTGTTCCAAATAAGGCAGTCTTGAATGTCCATGGTCCTGTCTCCTGGTGTGTAGCGTATGCAAAGATTCCTTAGACCAGGGATTGGCAAACTCATCTGTGAAAGGCCAGGTGGCAAACATTTCAGGTTTTGGGACTCTGGTCTCTGTTATGACTCCTTATCTCTGCCACGATCGCTTGGAAGCAGCTGTGGACAGGACGTCAACAATTGGATGTGGCTGTGTTCCAATAAAACGTTAATTACCGAAATAGGGACTGGTGGAGGCCTTGTGCTGGGTTGTAGCGTACAGGTGGACAAAAGTAGGTTTGCGGTTGTGCGTACGTGAAACATGGTTTATTCTTATATTACCAGTGATTGACTGTTACATCATTTTCCATGTGAACAGCTGCAAACCTAATGTCGCCCCTCCCTGTGTGCGCATTTCCATCTCTCCTGAGTGTTGCTAAGTTGCTTCCAGAGTCATTTTGCATTCGGAGAGTGCTTCCCATGGCTATTTGAGGGGGGCCTGATACTTCTGCTGTCCTTGGTGGGTTTTAATGAAGGTCTCCTGTCACTTTGCAGAGCTGCATGCTTCTGGGAGGACGGAAGACCACCGACATCCCTCTGGAGGGCTACCTGCTGTCTCCAATTCAGAGGATCTGCAAGTACCCTCTCCTCCTCAAGGTGAGACCCGTACCCTACTCCTTTCCCCATATTTGAAGGGACAGGAAACCCAGCCCTGATTGGCTTAATCATAAAGTAAAACTTGTTCATTCAGGTAGCTGAGTCTGGGGCAGTGTTGGCTTTGGGCCGGGCTGGATCCTCCAGGACCCTGCCCCTCTCTCCTATGTTCACTTCTGCTTTTAGCTGCCCAGCTTTATTTTCAGTGTGGTAGCAGAGGACTGGAGCGACTCTGGCCTCATACCCTCTCAAGTTCAATGACAGTGGGAAAGAGTGGACCTCTCCTTCAGTAGCTCTGACTGAAGTCCTGGGGGCGATTCAGGCTTGGGCCATCTGTGGTCAGGAAGATGTGATATTCCAAATTATTTGGACCGGGTCATGTGCTTTAATTTGAACCAGTGACATGAAGCCTTTGCTTGTGGTACTTTTCCTCCTATATGCTTGGGCTTGGGCTTTACCCCAATCACTATGAGCCGGCAGTGTTAGGCTCTGATTGGTTAAAACATGGTCCACTGACAGTGAGTAGGGCAGTACTGTGTTCTGACTGGCTGAGATTGGGGTCAGATGCTTCATACCTAAACCAATCACTTTGAGGGATCTCTAATTGTCTTAGATTTGTGTCCATCAGTCACTGAATCCCACAGGCCAAAAGCCCAGTGAGGGGACAGACTAGACGCCTGCCCTCACCAAAATCTGGGCTGTTTGTGGAAGAGGGTGGGCAGATGCTGGGTGGGCAAACCACAGCGAGCACACACTGCTGTTTCCTTTACTGTCCAGCACCTTTGACTTAGTCTTGGTCAGGGCAAGGCTGGCTGCTTGTGTAGGGACCCAAGAAGTCTTAATTCTCTGCTTCAGAGCTGGCTTCTGGGTAGATCCCCAGCTGGGTGGATGGCTCTGTCACCGTCTGCTGCTCCCAGCCCATGGTTTTCAGCCCTTGGGAATGGTGGCTGATGACCCAAGCCTGCCCTGGCTCTACCCTCAAGGCCTCGTGTCTGACAGCTGTTCCTGGAGTCCCTGCTGGTGGGTTGGTTTGGCTGGTGCTGCCTCATCCACACACCTGCTCCCTGGGGTCACGTGCATCCTTGCTCCATGAACTGGAAGGGCAAGGGGAGGGAAAAAGCACTAGGGAGTTCTTGAACTTGACTTTCTGCTGGATGTGGTGGGTGACACTTGAGCCTCTGAGCTGGCCCAGACCCCGGGGCCATCAGCGCTGCCCGTGAACACAGGCCTGTCACGTGTGCAGCGGTGAGAGGTGGAACACGGCTCTCTGCATACATCTTCTGGCCCCTGGGGATGCGGAAAGGACTTTCTGCCATGCTCCTTGCAGCTGCTTGGATTCCAAGTGGGCGCTGGCAATACCATGTGTAGCTTGGCTCTTCACCTTGGTGCAGAAGCAGCTCCGTGTGGAACTTGTCACCTGTAGCCTGTGGACGGAATTGGGCCCACTCATGTTCTTTATCTGACCTGCTTGGTGGGTCTTCCACACGGGAGTTAGCTGATAGCGTCTAAAGAGGCAGACTTCTGTACTGGCTTCAGGCAGGGGCTAGCGAAATTGTGGCTCATGGGTCAGGTCTGGCCATGGCTTGTTTGTGCACAACCCGTGAGTGAAGAATGGTGTTTACATTTTTGAAAGGGTTGTAAACCCAAACCAAACCAAAAAACAAAGAAGACTATGTGACAGGGGCCGGATGTGGCCAGCAGAGCCTGAAATATTTACCGTCTGGGCCTTCACAAAAGAGGTTGCTGACCCCTGGATTAGAGCTGCGCTTTGCAGCCCTGCGTTGCCTGGGTACCTGGCTTTGAATTCCAGCTCTGCCTTTCACTTGCCATGTGACCTTGGGCCAGTCCCTTCTCCGTGCCTCAGTTTCTCACCTGTAATACATAGCGTGCATTAATAGCACGGACAGAGTCATTATGATGATTAGACACTTACTTACTTAATTCTTAGAGCAGCTTGGTGACGTAGGCGCGGTGAGTAGCCCCGTTTTAGGGACGAGGCAGCTGGAGCACAGAGAAGGAGGTGGCCCATTCAAGGCCACGCGTCAGGTGGGGAGGAGGAACCGTGATGTGCTGATTCCAGAATTCCCCTGTCAGCCCCGCTGCCTGTTGAGAAGCACTTTGAGGTGTTAAAGCTGCCAAAGTGGCCGGGTGTTGGGGTGCTGACCTTCTCAGTTCCCTAAGTGGGGAGCCTGGGAAGGTCTGTAGCCTTGTGTTCCTTGACTCTGTGACTCCGTGACTCCGTGGCTCCGTGACTCCATGACAGGTCCGCTCCTCCTTGCCTGGGTTTCAAAATCTTAAACATCTGACCCATTAGAAGAACCACCAGCTGAGGTTCCTTTGGTGTTAACCCTTTGGTTTCCGGATCTTGGGAATGTCCGGGATCCCAGCATGCACCTGGAGTGGCAGTTTCCGTAACGTGTTTTAACAGCCACAGGGGCTGGGCCTGTGTGCACGGGTGGACTTCAGCTTTCAACATGAGGCCCGTGTGTTTCCGAGGTCTGCTCAGCCTCAGGAGCCACCGTTGGGTCTGGCAGGATTTCTGGGGTCTGCATTCCCAGAAGTGTAGAGAGAGAGAGAGGGACAGAACCAGCTGACAACTGGTGGAGGAATAACTGCCCACAGGAAATGGTGATGAAGCCGGGCTGTGGGTTTGTTCTCCTGACTAAATGGCTGTTTACAGGCCCCGTTTCCTTGGTCTCCAGCTGTGTTTATCCGAGGCTCAGAGAGCACTGGGGGACCAGCCAGCAGGGCCACAGAGTCTGCGGGCCCGTGCCATGCTGCCCGCCCGACCAGACTGCTCCGAGCGTCCGGGCTCTGCACCCACAGCTGGGGTGTTTGCACAAGCAAACAGCTGGGTCACTGCGGGGAATCTTCCTACCCCTCCGGAGTTCCTCCTTCCTGTCACATTTTCCAGTGGGTTTTGAAAGACAATCTTGTGAGCTGTGGGGCAGTTTCCCTGCTGTGGCCCCTCGGGTTCTGACGCCCTCACAGATGTCGCTGAGGCCCTGTGAGCCCCCTTGTTTGAGCTGAACTCGGAATCGGGTGGGCGAACAGGATCGAGGGGCCTGGGTGGGAAGAGGGAAGAGGTGAGAACGAAAGCCTCTTTGGGAACAGCCCCAACACGCTGAACTCGAACACCGCCTAAGAATAGCCGGAACATTCTATTTCAGCCCTCAGCCCGGGCCTGGGAGAGACAGTTGGCATTTTCAGGCTTTGTTAAGTTTTCCATCGACAGTTCCAGGGAGATGATTCATATTTGGGGTGATGCCCCTGGTGCTCAGCTGGCAGGTGCCCGAGGCGAGACTGAGCGTCCCTGACCCTTTTAGGTCCAGTGAGGAGGCACAGACCTCACTGGGGCCCTTCCCGGGCACCGGCTGCTGGTGTGGCTCAGGGTCCACAGTCATGAACGAGACAGACCTCGGGGCTTTTGGCTTTGGACTGAGCCCCGAAAGGGCCTGCCTGCTGGGGAATAGGGGTGGGTGAGGGAGGCAGGGGCAAGCTGGAGGGAATGTCTGTCTAACGTGGAGTTCCCCTGTGCCCCTTTGCCTTCTCCCTCTCTAACCCTTCAGTCTCCTCGGCTGGTCCCTTGACTTCTAAGCGTAGGTAGACCCCAGGCCTCCGTCCTTGGGCCTTGAGTCTATCTAGACTTGCTGCTGGAGGCCTTATTTATTACTCAGACTCCTTGAAAAAAAAAAACAAAACAGTGTATTCAGAGGTTGTGCAACCATTGCCATAATAATTTTAGAAATGTTTTCATAGCCTCCAAAAGAAACACTGGACCCATGAGCTGGCACTTCCCTTTTCCCTCCCCTCCCCCACCCGCTCACCTGCCTCCCTCCCTCTGCTCCTGTCCTTGTGGTTGCCTGCTCCGCACACTTCATGCAAACGGGATCACATGACATCTGACCTTTTGTGTCTGTCCTCTGTGACTCCGAGCAGTGTTTTCAAGGCTCGTCCACCGTGTAGCAGGGGTCACAACTCCATTCCTTTTTGTGGATGAATAATATTCTGCGGAGGGGACAGGCCATGTTTAGGTCACCCATTCATCTGTCGAGGGACCTGCAGGTTGTTGACACTCCTGGCGGTTATGGATCGTGCTGTCACGAACGTCCACCTGCAGGTTTTCATGTGGACGTTCCCATGGCTGCAAACTCCATCTCCGTGTCAACGACTTCCAGCCGGGACCTATCCGCTGACCTCGGGCGGGACTTTTCTTCTGCCCACTGGGCGTCTCCGCTTGGCTATCTAACAGGCCTCTGCTACCGGCATGTCCCAAACCAAATGCTTGGCTCTCCCCTTCCCCCAGACCTGTCTTTCCTCTCCCTCACCCCTCTATCTCGTAAATGCCTCTCTTCTGTCTGGTTGCTCAGGCCGAACCTGGGAGATCTCTCTGGCCCACCCCACCTCTAACCTGCCTCGGGGTCCTGTTGGCTCTTCCCGCAGGTCCATCGGAGTCCAGCCCTTCTAGCGCCTGCACGCCACCTCTCTCCTCTCCCGGGCCGCGGTCCCAGCTCCCGGCGGGCCGCCCTGCCTCCGTTCTTGTCCTCTGCAGTCTCTTCTCACCCACACCGAACTCACTTCCCGTCACTGCTTCACTCAGAGCCCTCCAGCAGCCCCTGCTCACCCAGATCTCAGTCCGGATTCCTCACCATTGCCACCTGTTGCCACGGTGCTGCACGTCGAATGCATGCTTCCTCTCTGGCCTCCTTCTCCGCCTCCCCTCTCTCTCTCACTCTGTTCCAGCCATGCTGGCCTCCTGGCTGGTCTTGAACGCCCCAGGCAGGTTCCTGCCTCCCTGCTCTGCACCTGCTGTTTCTCCGCCTGGGACACTGTTACCCCAGACATCCTGGGGCTCGCTCCCCAGTCTCGTCAGGCCTCTGCTGCTCAGATGTCCCCTCCTCAGAGAGGCCTTCTCTGGCTGCCCAGCTGTGGACGAGCTGCCTCTGCCCCTCTCTGTCCCCTCGCCCTGCTCTCATTTTTGCACACAGCACCTCTTGTCCGATCCCATTCTGCCTGGTAACTCACGGTTACGGAGTCACTTTCCATCTCCCTCATTAGCACTTCTGTTCTGCCCGGGCAGGGGCTTGGGAATTTCCCCAAGGAACTTCCCCGGTGCCCAGAATGGTGGCTGGCACACAGTAGGTGCCTCCCAATTACTCAATCTAATGACTATGGAAATATGCCAAATGGGTCTGAATCCAGAACTTGGGACTTCCAGGTGGAAGCGCCTAATTTCCAAATTCCAGCTTGATCTGAAACTTGTCAGACACCAGGGGGCCCAAACAGGCCAGCCGTCTGTTTGGGGGGCAGCGGCTGCAGTGTGTGCCGGGGGCGCTCTGCAGGACCCACCCGCTCAGGGTGTAGCCTGGGGGCTGCGCACATCTCCAGCGTGTTCCCTACCTTCCGTGTGGGTGATGCCACTGTCACCCACGCTTGTGGGGGGACCTTGCCGTTCGATAGTCACCTCTGCCTCTTTGGTTGTCAGTGTGGTGGGGTCCCCTGGGGATGGATGTGTCTGTCACTTAAGAGGTCTGGCCTCAGTTCTTGGTGCAGGAAGACGGCTGGAAAAAGGAAGTTCCCCAGAGCACAGGATGAGCACCAGTCACGTTCTCCAAAGGATTTTAGGTGGCATGCGAGAAAACTTGATGTGAGGTGGGTGGGGTGAGTGGGGGAGGGGAGAAGCCTGCTCTGAAACACAGTGGATCACACAGTCTTCCCGATTACCTCCGAGAGAGCTGCAGTAGGTGCTACAGTGTACAGGGTTTTTGAAGCCATGTTCACTCACCAACTGTTTATTGAGCAACTATTATGTGTCAGGCATTGTAGTAGGTGCTAGAGATACAAAGTGACCAAAACTGCCCAAACCCCTCAGTGTTCTGATGTTCTAGGTGGGGGAGGCAGACAACAAATAAATAGGAAATACATATACTTGTTTCAAGGTGTCAGGGTAACAGGGGTGGACTGAAAAAGGTGGCGTTGGAGCACAGACCGGAAGGAGATAAGGAAGGTACCTTGGGGGAGAGTATTCCAGCCAGAGGGACAGGCAGTGCAAAGGCCCCGAGGCAGGGATGTGTCTGAGGAACAGTGAGGAGGCCAGAGAGGGGAGGGGGCGGGAGATTAGGGAGCTGAGGGGACCAGAATGTGCAGGGCCTTGCAGGCCACCGTAGGGTCTTTGTCTTCTCTGAGTGAGGCGGGTGCCTTGGGAAGGTCCCGGGCAGAGGAGGGATAGGACCTGACTTGGTTTGCATGGGATCCCTCTGCTGTCCGGGAAGCCTGGACTGGGTGGTGAGAGTGGGGGTGGGGAGACGGTGGGGGGTCGTGGTGAGTCTACCTCAGTAGTCCAGGTAGGAGGCGGCTGGACTAGGGTGGCAACAGTGATGGGGGGTGCATGTTATGAGAATTGCTTCTTCATAGCATTTGGCCACTTTCTATTGGATAGTTGTCTTGGGATTGATTTGCCAGAGTTTTCTGTGTTATCCTGGGTGCTTTGGGTTGTCTCTTTGGAGATCTCAGTCTGCCTCTGATGTTCATGAAGTGAGCCTCCCATCTGCCATGGATCTGGTACTGTCACCACCTTGCTGAGAAGGCACAGGAAGTCAGAGGTCTCTGCATTGTGGCTTTCTCTGCCCAGGTCCCCGTCCTCCTCCAACCATAGCACCCACCCTGCATCCTGCCTCTTGGTCTAAGAACTGACACCTTGCCTATAGCTGTTTCAGCATCTCAGCCTGCACCAGCCCTTGAATAGTGGTAGCTCAAGGAATGAAGTCCTCCTCTTTCAGGGTGGGAGACCTGCTCTCTTCCTTTCACGCCAAGCTTGTATACTTGATCTTCCAAGGAGCCCTCCCAGATCTCCTTCCTAGGTGTCCTGCCTGCATTCTGCTTGCTGCCATGCCCTGTGTGGTTCTAACTCCACCTCTTAGCTGTGTGACCAAGTGCCAGTTGCTTAACCTCTCTGTGCTTCTATTGCATCATCTGCAAAATGAGGATGGTAGTTGCCTCCTAGGCTTGCTGCAAAGACAGTGCATGAGAAAGCTCAAGAGAAACCTCTGCTTATTACCAAGTAGATAGTCATGCTTGCTAAATGTTAGCTACTCTAATATTTCAACGATTTTTATTTTTATTGATCCTAGCTCATGCACTTACTAATGTCACCTCTTTGAGAAGTGATGTAAGCACTCTGTCCCTCAGTTTCCTCCTCTGTCAGATAGGGCCCTAATCATGGGTTATTGTGAAGATTAAGTGGAGTAATACCTGTAACGTGCTTTTTAGTGCTTAGTAAGCGTTAGCTATTTTTTATTGTCTCAAAATCTGTTTTGCCCAATATTAATAGAACTATAGCGGGTTTCTTTTGCTTCATATTTTCATGATATATCTTGTTTCACCCTTTTACTGTCAACCATTCTCTGTCCTTAGGGTGTAGGTACTCGTTTTGTAAACTGCGTGAAGTTAGAATGTCAAACTCTGATCTGTCAGTCCCTGTCTTCTAACAGGAGAGTTTAACTCACTTACATGTATTGTATCCATTGATACATTGCCACTGATTTCTACCATCTTTCTTTTTTATTTTTGTTTTCTTTTTTTTTTCACCCACTCTTGCTTTATTTTGCATAGTTTTAGTGTTTTGTTTTTGGTTTAGTTCCTTTTCCTCTTTTTATTGCATTTCATTTTGCTTCTGCTAAGTTGGACTTTAGAGCCCCCCACCCCCACCCCACTGCCGCCGCCACCACCGTTTCTCACAGTCTCGCCCTCTCTTCCTGAGAAATGCCTGCAGCCAGGAGGGCACGGTGTAGCACTCTGCATAAGTGATCTGTGCCAGGCCTCCTTGGGAAGTTGGATGTGGACCCACTGAATGGTGATGCCCTACCACTGGGTGTTAGTAGAGACCTGCCAATCCAGGGTATCAGCCACGGCACCTGCAGGGCACCTGCAGAAAGGGAGTAGATTAGAGGTGACTCGGTGGGGTGGGTACTGTGGCAGACTGTTGAGCACATGTCCCATCAAAGGTGGGGTGGTGGCCACCACCAGCCCATTGTCACTGTCAGGTGGAAACACAGGGCATTTCCAGGGTGGCCAAAGCTTGCTGTCTTACTGAGAGAGGCTGGCAGTGGCATCTGGCCCGTGGGGCCTGGTTTGTGACCTGGGCCCTGATCCAGTCCCTGAATGGCACAGCAAGGAGACCTAGGCTCAGAAAGGGGAGGCATTTTGCCTGAGGTCATGTGGTATGTCCTGGTCAAGGCCAGAACTTGAACTCCCAGTCCTGAGCCCTTGCCCCATAGTGTCCCCTCACCTCTCCCGGTAGAAGGATGGAGTTTTTAAGACCCGTGAGCATTCTTTCTTTTCCTCCATTAATTCCTAATCCATGGGGCCCCCATTCTCCCAGCCTTAAAGCAGCAGTGGATAAAGATTGTTAAGAGTGGAAATATATTTGCATGAAATTTTTGTAGCATTTGCAGGCTTGGAGGTTGTCTTTGCTGTGCTGGACAGCTTTTCACTTCTGGGTTTTCTTGGACTTCCAGATGTCTTTCGCTTCTTCTTTTTTCTGTAAGTGGCGGTGGGCCTTGTCAGAGCCTCTGAATTTGAACCCTGCTGTCACCTGAGATGTGGCGCGAGGGGACCCCAGCGCTGCAGGGCCCAATAGAGCAGCCCAGCCTCCTGGCCTTGGTGGCACCTTGGGTAGAGAGGTCCTTGGACAGAGCCAGGAGTTGGGGGTAGGATTGGTCCCTCCTGGGGCTGGCTGCATTGTCCTCAGAAAGTGAGCATCCTCTGCTGATCCACCCCCCCAGTGACACCCTCTACTCCCACAAGCCGAGTTTTTCTTCTTACGGAGAGGACAGAATGGCTTTCCAGCTGCCATGTCTCCTGTTGGGCCTCCACCAACCCCAAGTCACAGCGAGTGATGGATGTGGTCACTTCTCCCAGTGCCAAGTTCAGCTTTGTTTTCACACTGTGGTTTTCTGGGTCTGACTTCTTCTGGCTGGCATGGAATTGGAGGCCCTAGGTCCCAGGCTATCCTCCTGTGGCCTCGCTGTGAACAGAGCCCACACCTCTGAGGCACGACGGGCCTGCAGGCAGCCCGCACCGGTGGCTCCCTCTTGGTGAAAGTGAGGTTGGAGGGGAGCAAGGGAGAGAAGATGAGGGCGCTTGCGGAGAGGCTGTGTTCCTGTACCCCGACATCCTCTTTTCTAGGAAGTCCTCACCTCAGTTCCTGCTTGTGAAACCACATGGGCTCACGGGGCGGATGTTGGGGGAGGCCACTTGCCTGGCTCTGGAGGGGCTTTCGCTGCCATATGCAGGGTGGCCTGGGCACGCCCCCTTCCTTCTCAGTCCTCAGTTTGTCTAGGGATTCCTCAAGGTCTGCCCGTGCTCATGTGTGTGTTCTCAGAGCCTGACTTTGGGGAGTGTTTGTTTTCTACCGTGGCTGTTTCTGGAGGGGTCTGTAGACTTGGTTAGGCGTCCACCAGTCCCACTTCCTGGAACTGTGTCCCAGTCCCAGCCCAGGACCAGGGACACAGGATGGAGAGGCAGGGAGCTGCGGTTAAATGCGTGGCCATCGGAGCTAGACTGCGTGGCTTTGATATTCGGCTCTACCTTAGTGGTCCACGACGTTGGGCACGTGACCCCACCTCTGGCTGAGCCTCAGCTTCCTCATCTGTTAAGTGGGGATAATCCACTCACTGCATTTCACCTTCACCAAACTCATTAGAGCCAGCAAAAGGAAGACCACAATGTCATGGTGAGCTTATCCCAGGTGACATCACAAGATGGGGTCTCTTGTATTAGCGTATATGTATTTTAGCTGCAGTGACAGGGACCCAATTAACAGTGACTTCTGTGTAAGCTTATCTCTGTAATAGGCAGTCCAGGGGGAGCGCGGTGGCTCATTGCCATCAAGGCCCAGGTCCTGCCTCCCAGAAGTTTATATTTCCTCCAGGGCATCCTCAGCTCAGCAGCCAGAGGGGTCCTTTAAAGGACAGGGTGAGGCCACAGCTCATAACCCCTGTCCCCTCCCCCACACTCTTGGGATGAAACCAGGAACCCCACCGTGGCCCCATGCAATCCAACCTCTGTGCGCCCCATTCTTCTCCCTGTTGCTTACTCTGCTGCAGCCTCACTGGCCTCCTGGCTGTTTCCTGCTGCCTCCGAGCTTCTGCTGGTGCAAAGACTGAGTGCTTCCCAGGTGTGTACTTTTCATGGAGGGGTGTTTCCTGCAGTGTCTGATTTATCCCTCACCATGCCCACGAGCAGAACCAGACGGTCGTGTTCAAATCTAGGTTCCTCCTCGTACTTCCTGGAGGCCTTGGGCTGTCCTGCTAGGCCTCAGTCATCCCATCTGTCAAGTGGGATAATAATAGAAGCTGCCTCACCAGCACAGAGGAAAGGCTCAGTAGGTGTCAGCTGTGGCCATCCTCACCACCATCACCGCCATCGTCATCCACATCCTCATCCTCATTGTCACTGATTTTCAGGTGATGAAACAGGCTCGGCGCAGAGGGTGACTGGCCCAAGGTCACCCAGCTGCTGAGTGTGACTGTGCTTGGAACAACCACACCAGAATGTCACCTCTGATGTTTTAAGGAGCAGAGATGGGGAGATTCTGGAACCGTTGGGCATGCCTGGGTCACACGACTAAAGAAACCTGGGTTTGCTGGCATGGTCTGGTCGCTGGAGTGGTTCGACCTGAAAATCTTCCCCAATGTTATCAGGCCCGGCTGCTCCTTCCTCCTCAGTTCCTCCTTCATCACTCTCAGCAGAGGGCTGAGCCCTGGGGGCAGGACTGGCCTGACCTTCAGTCTAGTCTGCCTGTGCCTGTGGTGGGGGGAAGGCCATGGGTTCAAGGTCTTTACACTCCCTGCCCTGTCCCTGTGAAGGCAAAGGTATGGTGTTTGTTCTTTTTCATTTGCAGTTGACATTTAATGTTGATTTATGTTAGTTTAAGGTGTACAGCATGGAGCGGTCAGACATTTATATCATTCACAAAGTGACCCCTGGTAAGCCTAGTTCCCACCTGACACCGTGTGTGGTATTACAATGTTGACTGTATCCACCGTGCTGTGTTTTGCATCCCTGTGACTATTTCGTACTTGCTGATTTGTACTTCTTAATCTCTTCACCTTCCTCACCCAGCCCCCCCAAGGTGAGGCATTTTCATACCCATTTCACAGGTGAGAAAACAGCTGGACAGCAGTAGTATCAGTGACCACCTCTCTGACCTACCAAGCTCTCTCTGCCCTGTCTCTCTCTCTCTCTCTGTCCTATTTCTCTTCTCTCTCTCTCTCTCTCATTCATTCACTCCAGTCATACCACCTCTTCACCGTTCACTGTTACCTGCCACATGCGCTCCCACCTCGGACCCTCTGCATTTGCTGTCCCCTCTGCCAGGCACACTGTCCCCACACACCATTGCAGGACTCTCTCCTCTGCTTCGCCCAGAGCTCTGCTCAGATGTCACCTCCTCAGAGGGGTCTTCCCGACCTCCCTGTTTGAAAGAACACCTCCTTGCCTTAGACCCTGCTGCCCCCTCATTCTGATTTGTCTTCAGAGTGTTTATCGCTGCCTGACATTGAATTACACACTTGATTCTTCTTAATTTTGGCTGATCTCCTTGAGAGACTGTCACACCCACCAGGTGAGGAATTTCTCTCTCATTTTGTTAACAGCTTGTCCCCAGATTCTGGAACTCTGCCGGCTGTGGAAGAGGAGCTCAAGGGACATTTGTTGAATGAATGAGTGAATGAATGAATGAATGAAGTTCCCCAGCCCCAGATCACACCATTTGCACATGGCAGAGCTGGGACTTGGCTCAGGCTGGGTGACCTGGAGGCGAGGTCTGGCCCCCTCTGGGTTGAGGTCTCTCACTCCTGCCCTCACCTCTTCCCTAGGAGCTAGCCAAGAGGACCCCCGGCAAGCACCCCGACCACCCCGCGGTCCAGAGCGCCCTGCAGGCCATGAAGACCGTGTGCTCCAACATCAACGAGACCAAGCGGCAAATGGAGAAGATGGAGGCCCTGGAGCAGCTGCAGTCCCACATCGAAGGCTGGGAGGTGAGTCCGGGGCAGGAGGGGCCCCTGCTTGGCCAGGGGCCCAGGGAGCGGGCAGCCGCAGGAGCAGGGTCCAGCCTGGGCATCAGAGCCAGCCCTCAGCGTGTTTTGTTTGACCTGTATGATGTTTGTAAAAAAAAAAATCATTCAATGATTTTCCAGTTAAGTCCACATAAAAATCTATACTTAGAGTTTCTCTTGAAAAATCAGTAACACTGGGCCCCCGTTTTCCACAATAGTAGCCCCTGGAGCCAGCAGTTTTCCCCAGTCCCCACCAGTCCCCATGGCTCCCCAGTCATTCTTCACATGTGGCCTTATCTGCGTGATTGCCCATAGGCCTGGACAGGATTCTGGCTCTGCCACTGCCTTACTGGGTGATTTTAGGTCAATGTCTAACGTCTCTGAACTTCAGTTTCCTCTCTCATACCTGGCACATAGTAGGTACTCAATACCTGGTAGGTATTGATATTATTATCATCATGCTTATCAGGGGATGGGATTCTTGAGATCTTCTGACTGTGTAATTTGTTTTTTAAACCTCCACATCTTCTTTAGATTAGTAGAGATTTCCTGCAAATCTGTAGAAGGAAATGGGAAAATCTGAATAAATGAAAACATCAATATCAGAGTAAATACAGCTGGAATGGGAGATTAAGAGCAAAGATCAAAGCCTCTTTGGACACAGATTGTCCTCTGAATCATCTGCCTTTGGGCTTTCTTGCACTTGCCGTGTTTGGGATTTCCACTTCTTTCCCGTGTGGGAGCATCTTACATGTGACTCCATTCCGAGTGAGAGGCTGAGGGTTTGGCTGCAGTGAGGAGAGGGGAAGAGGCAGGGACTGTGGATCAGGGCTTGCTGTGCCTTCCATCCTCCTTCCCCGGGCCTTCAGCTGCATCTCTCACACCCGCCGGTAGCTCAGGGTCGGGATGTGAGTGGCCACGATCAGATCCAGCTGCCTGACATTCAGAAGGTGGAGTGGGATGGAGGCCACCCTTACGTTGCTTTGCGGCACAGCACAGCCCTGGTTGCATTTGGCTTTCTGTGGTAGCATTCGCCGAGGGCCAGCCTCCAGCTTCCTGGGTGTCAGGAGGCCGGGCATGGGTTTTCCTTTTTGTCATTGGTGGGGCGCGTCTAGCAGGACAGGGTGGCTTTGCAGCTGGCACCTGAGGCAATCGCTCCCGAGAGCCTGGCTGCAGCAGGTTGGCATTTTCCTGGAGCATCTGTTCAGGCAGGTGCCGTTCAGAGTCTCCCTTTCCCCCCTGGGCAGAGGCGGCTGCCTCTGGAGGGGCAGTTCTGCAGTGTTCCCAGTTTGTTGGCAGCCCGGGCCTGGATTCCTGCCTCTTCCAGTCCCTCACTGATTGAGGAAGCCCCCTCTTTCTTTCTGCTTTAAATATGTGGCTTGGTTTCTCTTTCCTGCACCGGAAAATCGCCTGATCATCACATATGTGTGTTAGGATGTATTCTGTAAGGACTCTTCTTTCAGCCTCATGATGTCAGAGCTCTGATTTGGTCTCTTGTGATCCCACTGGCCTTCTTCTCATGGTTCCAGGATGGCAGCAGCTCCAGGCATCACGTGTCCGGAGCAGCAGGAGACAAGGGCATATCCAGGGCAGTGAGAGGGAGCTCCTCTCTCCAGCAGGGGAAAACCTTTTCTAGAAGCCCCAGAGAAACTTTCCCCTCATCTCATTGACTGGCAGTGGGTCACATGGCCCCTGTCAGCAAATGTGCGACCCTAAAGAGCAAATGTTGTTGACGTATATAAGTATCCGTCTGTTTGGACTTGAGCTTCCTGGCAGCCAAGATGAAAAGTGGACACATAAGCTACTTAACATTCATTGTCAAAAAAAGGAAGAAGTAGAGCACTTCTTCTGGGAGATAGAGTTTCCTGGCAACCAGCTGGAAAAGAAATTTCTCACATGGGCCCCTGCGGAGAGGGTATTGAGCAAGCAATTTGGCAGCCGGAGCAGAAGTGATTTCCAGATTTCTTCGTCTGGTAAAGGCCCAGGGAAATAGGAACTAAGGGTCTTTGGGGCCCCTTTTGTTGCAGGAAATTCTGCAATTTGAGAATGTCCCCTGTTTTGATCAGTACAGCAGGAAAGGAAGTAGCCCAGAATAAGAATTGCTGGCAATTATTGAGCACCTGTTATATGCTTCCACCACCAGAAGGGAGGTGGTGTTACAGATGAGGAAACTGAGGCACAGGGACTTGGCTTGGAAGCTCAGCACTGTAACTTCCAGACTGCCCTGCCTCAGGCTAGTGCATCCTGCTGTCTCGGTCTTCTGTCTCCCCCCCCCCCCCGTTGTCTCATTTGAGAGATAACATCTCTGAAGTTATCTCCGGGTGTCGTTTTTTGCGGGCGGGGTGAAGTGTGGAGCCCAGAAGTGAAGTGTGCAGTGCCAGTGTTCTTTGGGAAATGTGAAGTGGCTTTCTGTGCCCTCGGAGGGTTTTCAAGTACAGTTGCATCCTCAAGGTGACTTGTGAAAATATCATGTTTTAGCTAGAAAAAATAATGTTTAGGAGTGAAGCTGCTTGCCTTGGCTTCATGCCACTAGTAGTTACGATCTCGGGGGACAGTGTGAGTTAGGGTGTCGTTCACAGTGAACAATAGTGCTTACCAACCCGTCTTCCTGATATTCTCCCTGATAATTTCTGATCTTTTTGTTTGACTTCCTGCCAATCCGATTAGATGGCTCTTGTCTCTGTCGGAACAGGGCTGGCAAGGGACTTGCTTTGGAGGAGGGGCGTCTCTTTGGGGCCACTCCCTTGCTGTGCTGTGTGCTCGGGCTTTGCATCAGTAGTTTGATATCCGATCTGTGTTTTGGGGGAGGCTGATCCTTTGTAAGCTGCTTGTCCTTTTTAGTTGTGAGACTGGTTTAGTTCAAACCAGATAAGTTAATCCACGAATTCATTCTGCTAAGCATAAGGAAATGGCAGTATGTCGCAATACTGGGGAAATGAGTGCACCAGCCTCCCCCTCTCTGTGGAGGGCTTCCTCTGCCTCAGTTTCCTCATCTGGAAAGTCTGCATAATGGCTGTAGCCCTTATGAGTCACTTGGGGATTCAGGGAGTGGATGCATGCAAAGCACTCAGAACAGTGATTTCTTTCTTGGCTCGGCGCAAACACTCAGTAAACATCGGATGAGCCATGGCAGCAAAGCAGGATTTCTTTCTTAATTGTTTTAGATGAACAAGCATGGTGCAACTTTGGCTAGAGCGCATGCCCAGCCTGGGCTGACCCTCCTGTGGGGGGACACTCTGGATGTAAGCCCCACACACTGGTGTGGATGCCACGGTGACAGAGAGGAGTGTATGCCAGAAGAAAGAAATAGGGTGCACTCCCCTTGCTGCCTCCAGGAGCCTTGGGTTCGGAGCCCATCGACTGCTCACCCAGGAGGGGAAAGAAGGAAAGAGAAGCCGTTTAAAAAAAAAAGACCATGAATAGAAATTCTCGTATGTTCTCCCACCCTGCCTAGGGTGTCTTTTGCTCCCAGGGGCGAGTGGTCTGTCCCCTTCTGAGACCCCTGCTCTTGACCAATGATTACACACAAAAACCTTTCAGGTCACCTTCCAAGATGCAGCCCGGGGTAGCAGAAGTTGGTGGGTAGGATGGTGGATCCACCTGCCTGGGTTCAGATCCCAACGGGAACAAGTCACTTCACTGCCCTGTGCCTCAGTTTCCTCGTTTGTAAAATAAGAGTTGCCCAATGGAGTAACTGAGTTTGTGTAAGACACTTAGAACAGTAGCGGGTGTGTGGTCTGCTGCATGCCTGCATTAGCTTTGGTCATCGCTACGTGTTACTACTTCAGCTCTGTGGAGTCTTCACTGTCTGTAGGAGGTCTGCAGCCCTGCCTGGTGGATGCTTTGGTACTCAGCCTCTTCCCTGTGTTTTGATCCTTAGCACCACCCCTGACCTGGGTTCAAGGATTCTGGGGAGACTGAGGGCCAGCTGGGCTTCTCAGCAGGGCTGGGGTAGAAGGAGCACCCCCTGAAGTACCCTTGGTGTTTCAGATGCAGTGTGCTGGGTGGTCATTGGCCAAGGCCGGAGAGCAGCTTCGCAGGCTGGGCACATTTCCCTTCTGTGGCCCCCTGACATTGACGGAGGGGTCAGGTCTAGACCTGCGTGACCTTGGGGTTCTGGGCCCTGCAGATGGGCCAGGACCCAGATTCACATACAGGCAGCTAAAATCCCCCTGTGGAGCCTGGAGGGGCTGGTGGGGAGGCATGAGTTAGGGGGAGGGGAGGAGATGGGGCAGCACGTGGTCTTGAGGAACTGCCCAACTGCTGTCTGCTCTGAGCTGGCCCACGGGCCACTGATGGAGGCTCGTGACCCAGGGAGTCACACTCACCCGGTTTGCAAGCATCTTGGGGTCCAAGGGCTCTTCAGTAGGGGAGCCCCTGTCCCTAGTGCAGCAGGCTCACTGTCTCGCTGGGGTGCCAAGTGCGGCCTACAGCATCCAGGGTGTGATTTCTGCTTCTGGTTGCCTGCTGCCGTCCTGGGCTGCACAGCTCTTGGCCACAAAGCAGCTGCTTTCCCAGGACCCTGAGTGGGCCCAAGAGGTGTCTCTGGCATTGTTGGGTGAGTGGATTTTCTGTGCCCAGCTAGGCCACGGGCACAGATCAAACCAGCTCTGATAGCAGCAGCAGGGTAACTGCAGTGGGCACTCACCCAACAGCCTGGTTCCTGAGTTGTCAAAACCAGTTCCCTTATTGGGTCTCAGAATTAACTGAGTCAGTAGATCTCACTGGGGTCTGACCTCATTGTTCTGGGCGTTGAGTGTTTGGGGAAGGAGGTTCCGTGAACAGTTCTCCCTCTTTTATCCCCACGTTCATGTCCAGGCAGAGACAGCATCGTGTCTCTTTGTTTCTCCCTTCGCTGCGATCAGCAGGTCTGTGGGACGAATCTCCCTCTGCTCCTACATACTGTCCCTCGGGCCTCAGTGTCAGAAGCACCCGTGGCCCATCTATTGATGGGGCCTATGTCCTTGTCTGGGTGTGTCAGTTAAAGTATATGGTTAGCTGCTGTAAGAAAGAGAGACAATGGCTTCAATGAGATAAAGGTTTATAGCATTGTGGGCTGGGGGTGGGGCACTCTGCTCCATTGGGACCCAGGTTCCTTCTCCCACCTGCTACAGTATTCCACCACCACTGTGGCCGTCTCCCAGCCTGTGGCAAGAAGGAAGGGAGGAAGTGGAGGGGGAGCAATCTTCCTTCAAGGAAATGATGTGGAAGTGAGGCACACTGGCCGTAATTTTGACCACACCTGGCACCAGGGATGCTGGGGAATGGAGCCTGTGGTTGGGCAGCCAGGGGCCAGCTAAAACTCTGTTCCTGTGGCAGAAGAGGAGCAGGGATTTTGGGGATGGCCAGGGGCTGCCTTGTCTGGCATTCTGTGTCCTCCTAGATCTGTTTCTAGTTTCCTCTCCTGTGGCACCTGGGGATCTCTCTGCCCCTGCCTTGGTCCCTGCAGAGCCCCAGACAGGTGTGTATGGTCCCCAGCTCTGAGGATTCTTCCCTGTAGGGACCTTCTCCCACCCCACCCCCAGCTTCTTTATTTTAGCCCTCCTCCCAGGCCCATCTTGCTCCTCCCTAATGCCTTTCCTGACCACAGTGCCCTGAACCTCGTGGAGTTCAGTGAACTTCATGCTCTCTTAGCATCTCAGCCACCCCTGCCCTCCCTGGCCCTCGTCACTTAGATAGATGACCAGCTAGTTGGGGAACTGTTACCAGCTAAAGTCACATCCGTAGCTAGAGTGAGTGCTGTCAGAATCCTGCTTTCATGGCGTTCACATTGCATTTGTCACCTGTTCTAAGCATTTATTGAGCACCTACTGTGTGCCAGACCGTGTGGTAGGTGCCGGGAATACAGTGGCGAATGCTTGGTGAAAATGTTTGATAATGCTTCCTGTATTTATGGAAGAGTGTTCTTGAGGGCTGGGGAGATGGACTAACAAGTCGAGACATAAATAAACTCGGAGAAAGGCAGAGCAAAAAACACGAAAAGAAAACTAGATGCCGACCGGGGCTGTGTGACTGAGTGAGTCCATTTGCTTCCTGAGCCCCGAGTCCCTCTTCTGTGAGATGGTCCCCTCCGCCTGCTGTTCCCAGCATCGCTCTGGCGCGCTCAGCAGCTGGAGGCCCCCGATCAGCCTGCACTGGTTTTCTGTCGGTTGGCAGGTTTGCCCACAGCGGTGCACTTAGGTTTTGGGGTGTGAGGGAGGCAGTGGGGGTTTCTGTCTCTGGGAGGGAAGGGGATGTCCCCAGGTGTCCTGGATTTGCCAGTTCATCGACTGTCCCCTTGTCACTCCCCCAGGGCTCCAACCTCACGGACATTTGCACCCAGCTCCTCCTGCAAGGCACTTTGCTGAAAATCTCCGCAGGCAACATCCAGGAGCGCGCCTTCTTCCTCTTTGACAACCTCCTTGTCTATTGCAAGCGGAAATCCAGGTGAGTTGCCAGGGGGGAAGGGCTGCCCAGGTGGGCCAGGCAGCTGGGGTTGGAGCAAACTCTGACAGTTTCTTGCTGGGACAGCGTCCCTTTGTGGGCCTCTTTTTCTCTTCTGGGCTCTGGGCTTTGTTCCAGGTCAGCACTGTCCAGTGGAACTATAACATGAGCCATGTAGGTCATTCAAAACTTAAAGTGGTGATTTGAGACAGCCACATTAAGTGAAAGGAAACCAGTGAAATAAATTTAAATAATATATTTTATTCATCCCATTATGTTCTCAAATGTTATCATTTTAACATAGTCAACTGTAAAAACAATTATTAAAGAGGTATTTTTCATTCTTTTAAACAATTTTACATTGAATTGTAGAAGCATGGTATGTGTAGGATGGGGCAAAGGGAGGTTTACCGTGGTGAGTATGCGAAACACAGAGTGATTCTCGTGTTATTATTTATTAATTATTGTGTTACTTTCTGTGCAAATAACTGCAAACCTACTTTTGCCGCACCGGTGTGTTATACTCCCCACACGTCTCACCTTGCACAAGCCGCGTTTTAAGTGTTCAGTAGCCACATGTGACTGTGGCTGCCATATTGGACCATGTAGGTTGAGGCAGTCATGGAAGGTTTTATTTTAAAAGATTTTATTTCTTTATTGTTGGGTAATGAGGGAGGGAGGAAGAAAGCAAGGGAGAGAAGCACTGATGTGTGACAAATGGAAACATTGATCGGTTGCCGTTCTCGGTCCCCAAGCAGAGGCCTGGCCTGTAACCCAGGCATGTGCCTTGACCAGGAATCAAACTGGCAACCTTTAGGTTTGTGGGGCAATTCCCAGCCCACTGAGCTATACACCAGTCAGGGCAGTCATGGGAGTTTGAAAGTTTTTTGGGTCCCCAACATCCCCATGTGATTCTGAGATCCAAGGGAGAGGGTTTGAAGGGAGGGGCAATCTTCTATTGCTAAGCTTTGCGAGGGGAAGGGTAGTACCTACGTCATCTCTGTATATTTTGCCGGAGCTCCTGGCACTCTGCAGAGCTAGGAGTGGGTGGATGGGTGGGTGAGTGGTAGACAGACGCACGTGCGGGTGTGATTGGGAGTGAGTAGGGGGATGGAGGCACAGATGGGTAGTGGGAAGTTTGGGGATAAGTGGGTGGAGGATGAAGGGAGGCAGACAGGGAGGGAGATCCGATGGATGTGTGAATTGACTTAGGAGCAGAGGAGTGAGCAGGTGAAGGGTGAGTGGCTGAGTGGGCAGAGGTGCAGGAGATGGCTGGCTGCAGGGGTGGAGAGAAAGTTGGGGGAGTGTATGGAGGTTTGGGTCGTTAGAGAAATGGATATGAAAACACGATGACAGTCCTCAGCGGGTAGAGGGCTGTCTCAGTGACCAACACAGCCCTTTCTGAATCCTGCTTCTTGTCACTTTGCGTTGGGGATGAAACAGCGACTCCCCAGAGACCTTACTCCTCTATCTGACGGGAGCCATGGCTCCGGGGAGGCACAGACTCTGGGCCCTGCTCTCAGCACCACCTCCAACTTCCTTTCTGGTCTGGGCACGTTGCTTACTGTGTGAGCCTTGTTTTCCTGGTCTCTTCTGCTGGCCATCCAGTGTCATGGGGAGGGACTTCCCGCAGGAGGAATGATGGGCGTTCCATGCACATGCGTGGGCCTCCCTCTCATTGTCTTCCCCTTCCAGCCAGAGCCCACTGAGCCTCAGTTTTCTCTTCTGTAAAATGGGGATGATAAGCCTTTCTTACAGTGGTGTTTGGGTGAGAGCTGAGTTCCTCATAATTGAAACCCTGCTCAGTGATTTCTCTACATCTGTGACTTTGCCTCTCTTTGCCTCAGTTCCCTCTCCTGTAAAACAGGGTGAACTGTCGTATGCACCCCAGAGTCATTGTGCAGGGTGAAGGTGCTGAGGGTGTCTGGCATACAGAAAGGGCACAGAATAAGGGGTAGCTGCTCTTACTGTGACTGTTGACCTCCACACACATTGGGGTTCTGCTCATTGCCATCCCACAGGGGCTACACCTGGCACATAGTAGGTGCTCCAACCACAGGCTCCTCCCCCACTCCCTTTCCTCCCTGTTCTGAGGCTCGGGCTTTCTTGTTGGAGGCCTTGGTCTCCCTCTTTCGCTGCCTGGCCACGGCTGGATCGGCCTGTCTCAGCTGATTTTTACGCCTGCCCACTCTGCTAGGTCTGTCCCATGTCCTCCTGTCCCCTTGTCAGTGTCGCCCTCTCCTTCTGCCTTTCTTTTCTCACCTGTTCCCACTGGGCCCATTCTGAGAGCCCTTCTTTGCCAGTGCCCAGGTCACTGCTAGCCGTCCCCCCCTTTCCCTGCCACCCGGCCTGGGCTGTGTGAAACAGGTGCTCCTCCAGAGCACTGGGGTTTAGAAAACATGGGGTTTCCTCAGGCCTCTGACCTGCTCCCAGCTTTGGCCAAGTTTGCTGGAGTTAGCTTCGGCTACCCCAGTTCCAGCCCATGCTTCATGGCGTGGTCGTACCTGTTGGAACCACAGCAGTCGGTCCTGACCTTCCTGGACTCCAGGTGGGCCTTCTAGGGCTATCTTGTGGCCACCACGAGCTCGCTGAAGGCCGGTCCTTCCTTAGTTCTGCAAGCGAGTTGGGCTGGTGGAGGGGGAGGGCACATCTGTCTTTTGCAAGAACCTGGCAGGTGGCCAGCGTTCCTGCCTCTGGGTCGGGAGGCCCCAGAGGGATTGGGCAGTGGTGGATGGAACAGCTGGCCCGACTCTGATGTGGTCACAGGAAATGCCTGGCGCAGCGAGGTGTCTGCCAGCTGTTTTGTCTTCGCCTGGGTCACGCAGGGCAGCGCCTGTCCCGGACTCGGGTCAGGGAAGGTCTCTGACTCAGTATTTCTGGTCTAATTCAAAAGTAGAGGCTCCTTGGATGTCAGAGTGGAAGGGAGTATTTTAAAAGCCTGCTACCCCGTTCTTCAAAAGGGAATGAACTCAGAGGAGTTGAGTCTTGTACGTATCAACGGCCTTTTTAGCATCTGCAAGGAGGCAGCAGCAAGCAGTGGTTAGAGATGCCGAAACCTGCCGCCTACCAGCTGTGTGACCTTGGGCAAGTGACGTCAGCTCTCGGTGCCTCTGTTTTCCTATCTGTTAAATGGGGATAAAAGTCCCATCGGGTTGTTTTTAGAGATTAAGTAAAATCAAACATGTAAAGTGGTTAGAATAGGCTTGGCACGTGTGTGTAAGGTAGAAGAAACATAAATCTTTGCGTTCACTTGGGTGTCTCACACACAACTCACACTCGAACTGTGTGTAAAACAAGATGCTTTATCTTCAGCACAACGCCTGCTCCCAGCCTTTTCCTCCCTGAGTTTCCTCTTCCCCAGGCTGCGGCCCCCGCAGGAGCTCAGACTCTTAGCTGCCCTTGGTTCTGACCCACTTCACCACGACTCCTACTTTTCCTTCTGTCATCAGACCTTGGCCAGAACCCTGGCGAAATTTCCACAAAAATTCCGGGAGGAAGGTTGCTTATATGTGTTTGTCAATGATTGTAAAATTTACGTGGAAACACAGAAATGGACAATTTTGGAGGCCAGAGCTGGAGGACTTGTACCGCTGACACCAGGCTTCCTGTAAAGCTGCAGAAACTGAGATGTGGTCTCGGGGTAGAAAGAGGCAAGAAGATTAATGGCATAGGGTAGCGAGTCCAGAAGTAGAGCCACGTGTAAGCGGTCGTCTGAATGGCAACAGAAGTGCCAGTGTGGTTCAGTAAACGGCGCTGGGTCAGTGTGACATCCAGTGGGGAAAACGTGTCTTCACCTTCTCACGAAACGCACGAGCATCGACTTCAGACGGACCATAGGTTGAGACGTGCAGGGTGGAACAACGAAGCTTCTAGAACAAGGTACAGGAGGCTATCTTCCCGAGCTGGAGGGAAGCAGAGGTTTCCTAAACTGGACGAAAAGCATAGTTATAAAGGAGAAACAGAGCCGTCAGACTGCACCGAGATTAAGAAGTCATCCAAAGACGCCACGAGGAAGGCAGCATGGTGAGCTGCAGGCGAGGGGCAGACCTGTGTGATCCCTTCGGCTGACGCAGGGCTCGTCCGGATGGGTGAAGAAGTCCTATAAGCCGAACTTACGGCCTGCAAAACCAGAAATGTTTACTATCTGGCCCTTTTCAGAAAAGGTGTGCCAACTCCTGCTGTAAATTATTAACAAAAAGACAGATGACCCGACGAGAAAATGGTCAAGGGACAGTCATTTCACCCATAGACGTGAGAAGGTGCTTGGCCTCATGGCTTGTCAGGGAGGGACATGTGAAATGTTGACCGAGACACCTGGGCGTGCCCGCCGGAATCGCCGGAGTGGAGATTACACACCAGCTGGGGAGGATATGGAGCAACTGGAGTGCCCCCCCCCCCCCCGGGGTAGGGCAGGAGAGTTAATGCAGCGATTCTGGAAGGCGGCCCGGATCTGTCCGGTAGAGCCGGTCGTGTGCGTTGCCCACAGCCCGGCAGCTCTGCTGCCTGGCGGGCGGCCCCGCGCGACGCACACGCTTGCTCCTCGTCACACACACAGGGACAGGCCCAGCAGCCTGGACCGCACGCCCCAGACGGCCCCACCCTCGCTTTGTGACCCTGTGTTCAGGGAGTTCACACGGGCACAGCAGGCCCGCGGGCTGGTGCGGCAGGACGGCGGCTGCCCCTGTGAGGCTGGGAAGGGGCAGGTGACTGCAGGAAGGTGTGGCGGGGAGCCGTGGGGCAGCTAAGATGTTCATACGGGTGTGTTCACCTCGTAAAGTCAATTGAGCCTTGGGCTTCTTTGGGCATTTTGTCTGTATGGATCTTACACTTGAATTAAAAGTTGGTGAAAATAGGTATGTGCACACACACACTTACAGGTATGTGTAGATACGTGCGCACAAACCATCCCCCCTTCTGGCTCTTCCCGGTTCCCACTGGCCCACCCATAGGCTGTTTTCCTCAGACAACCAGCGTGAGCCTTTTAAGACTTAAATGAGAGCAAGTTTTTTCAGGTTGGACCCTCCATGGGCCCCATCTCGCACGCAGAGTGCAAGCCCACGCCCACAGGACCCGCAGCATCTGGCGCTGTGGCCGCTCTGGCCCCTTCCCCACACTCCCCTTGGCCATGCAGCCTAGCCACACCAGCCTCCTCGCTGCTTCCTGTGACACGGCCCACCATGGTGCCTGCGTGCTCTACCTGGAATGTCCCCAAATACCCCTCTAGTTTCCTCCCTCACCTTCGGTAGGTCTTTGTTCCAATGCCACCTCTTCAGTGAGACCATCCCTCGCCCCCTCCCCTGCCCCAGTTAAAAATCACTGCCCTCCACCCTCTCTATCCATCTTCTTGCTGTATTATTACTTTTACAACCTTTATTATTTTTTGAAACCATAAATGTTTTATTTTAATTAAAAACATAAACATCACATCATTAAACATTCTTTTCATATAAAGCCAAGGCCTCTTCTTTGAGGATAAGTTCGCTCTTAATGCAAAAGCAGTTTCCCTTTATTTGTTTTTTCTGGAATATTCAGCTTCATTTTCAGAGAGGTGACTCCCTTTCCGCATGCATTTGTCCTCAGCGTGTGTACTGTTGAGTTTACCCAGTTGCAGCGACAGGTGCACACCAGGCAGACAGGAGCGGGACCAGACGCAGCTGGCTCTCGGGGAGCGCCACCCACCTGGCGGAGCAGATCGCAGTGTGGCCTCGCGCTCTCAGGACTTGCTCTCTGCTTCCTGTTGACCACAGCGCGTGGCCCTTCTGATAGAAGGGTTTGACTTCTTTGCTTAGCATCTGTCTCTGTCTCCCCCACCCTCCCTGTAATGGAAGAGGAATTTTCAGAGGCATTGTTTTTTTTTTGTTCATCACTGCAGCCCCAGCACCTAGAAGAGTGTGCCTGGCATCCAGTAGGTGTTCTCTGAGTGCTTGCGGAATGCATGGGTGTGTGACTGCCCCGGTTCCAACTGGGTCTTCTCCTGCAGGAAGTGCTGGTCAGATGTGTGCTGAGCAGTTGCACGGGTGAGCCGTGGGATTCACCCGAGCAAATGAATGAATGCTGGGTCGGTGGATGTGGGCAAACGGGTAGATGGACTACCTACTCCGAGCTCTCTTGCCCCCTGGTCTTATTTTAGGAAGTACCTATTTGTTAGATACTTTGAGAGCCCTAACCCATTTTCTAGCCAAGGAGAATTGCTTGTTAGTTTGTTGGCGATGTCTCCTGTTGGCTGAAAAGGGCTCTGTGAGACCAGCAAGGCTGCTAGCCGATTTTCCAGCTGCAGGAACTGGAGCTGGGAGTGAAGTCACCCAGCCAACGGCCAGAAGCCTGTGTCCGGGACCCCGGTGCAGCACCCCTCTCGTCCCTGGCACCTCTCTGAATTGCCACTCTCCCCGCTGGGTGCTGCTGAAGAGAGCTGAGTCCCCGTGGGGTGAGGCGTGGGGTACACTGACTTACCACTATCTTTTAGGGTCACCGGGGGCAAGAAATCCACCAAAAGGACCAAATCCATCAACGGCTCCCTCTACATCTTCAGGGGCCGAATCAACACCGAGGTCATGGAGGTGGAGAATGTGGAGGACGGGACAGGTAGGCCCGACCCTGGGCCCTGCCCGACCCCAGCCCCCGACTCCCTGGCGTGGTCTGTTCCAGTTGGTTCTTCCTTTTATTGGAAATGGGACCTACCTGCAGAAAAGTGTCTAAAATTGGGGCACACAGAGTCAATACCCTATTTTGCCATTGTAATGCGTACTTTTCTGCCCACATTTTTGAGGGAAAAATAAGGATGCTCATTATATGTGGATAGTGCCTGAACTACCTTGTATCTGTTCTTGTGTTTTGTAATTATTTGTTTCATAAACTTTCTTGTGTCATAGTATGTTCAAAATAAATGCTGAAATTCCTTTATAGTATAAAAAACAAGTATCTAAATACTAATAAATAAAATATTGAATTAAAAAATTAAAATGAGCCCTGGCTGGCGTAGCTCAGTAGATTGAGCATGGGCTGCGAACCAAAGCATCGCAGGTTCGATTCCTAGTCAGGGCACATGCCTGGGTTGTAGGCCATGGCCCCCAGCAACTGCACATTGATGTTTTTCTCTCTCTCTCTTTTCCTCCCTCCCTTCCCTCTCTAAAAATAAATAAATAAACTCTTTAAAAAGTCTTCCAAATTCTTAAAAAAAAATTAAAATGAAAAAGAATTGTTTCCTGGAAGTTTGGGCCAAAAATGTGGGTGTGCATTATACATGGCAAAATATGGTGCCCAGGTAGTCACCATTCTGGTGAACAAGTAAAATGCTACGTGTGCCCCGGGAGCCCCCCCACCCGCCAACCCTGGTCACAGCCCCTCCTCCCCCTCGGAAGTAACTGTGTCCAAATTTTGTGATGGTCATGTTCTCACTTTTTAAGATATCTTTACCTCCTAAGTGTGCATTACTAAATATTTTGATCACAATTTCAGTGTTTTAAAATCGTATCTAAATGGTTATAATAGATTTAATGGCTTTACAAATATATCAATATTTACTTATTTATTATCTTTATATGTAAGTGGTCATGAGTACCATAAATTCTTCTGCATCTTGCTTCTTTCACTCAACCCCGTGCTGGTGAGATTCATTCATGTTTCTGCGTGTACTGGTTATTAGCGCCCTCTGACTTGCTGGTTTCCACTGCTGCATAATATTCCACTGCACGAACAGCCCACAGTTTACCCTTTCCTTTGGGGATGGACCCTTGGGTTCTTTCCCCTGTTGACTATTATGAACAGTGAAGCTGTGAGAATTCTCATGTTAGCCTCTTGATCTTGTCTAGGGCAGGGCTTCTTTAGGGTTTTGGCCCACAGACCCCTCTGCCAGCCTCATGAAACCTGCGGCCCCCTCCTCAGGGTCAGGGTACGGGCAGTCCCCCGAATCAGCTTCTCTGAATAATGCCACCCTGTCATCGAAGAGGTTTGCTGGTCCCAACCAAGCCAACAGCGCTCGAGGGCCCACGACGACCTGGCGTTGTCTGGCTTGCACTAGGGTTTCAAGTAGCCCGAGGGCCCGGATGAGCCTGGCAGGGAGGCAGGGACACGTTCCTGGGCTCCGGGCAGGTGTCTCCCCTTGAGTCCCTCCTGCACTTGTGCCTGGACCTCGAGGTCTGGAAGCCCCTGTCATGGAGGGCTTGGGAGGGCTCTCTGTTTGCAGGTCTCCCTTGCCCACCAGTGAAGAGCCAGGAGAGGGAGTGAGCATTAGAAAGGTTGAAAGTTCAACTCTCAAATCCTGATCCTGGCCACGCTGCCATGCCCTGTCTGGAGCTGGAGGGTGGGCCCCGCCCCCTCACTCACAAGCGTGTGGTCGGGAATGGTCAGGGTGGTGTGGCTGAGTCTGCTGACCCACCTCTGCCCGCCTTTGCCAGCGGATTACCACAGCAACGGCTACACTGTCACCAACGGCTGGAAGATCCACAACACGGCCAAGAACAAGTGGTTCGTCTGCATGGCCAAGACAGCGGAGGAGAAGCAGAAGTGGCTGGACGCCATCATCCGAGAGCGGGAGCAGCGAGAGAGTGAGCGGCTGCCCCCACCCGGTCCCCCGGAGACGGGAGGCTTTGGGGGGCTTTCCTGGGTGGTCACTTCTGTGGAGTGAGGGCTGAGCTTAGGGAAGGGGCATGGGGTCCTTTCTAGAAAAGTCAGAGCTACTAGAAGCAGGTCTTGGAAGGGGCAGCGAGCTCTGGGGCTGTTATAACTGGGTGGTCTCTCAGATCACCTGAGGCCAGCTGGTTTGGCCCACCAGATAGATGGCGAAGCTGAGGCCCAGTGGGAGGGACTTGCCCAAGGTCGTGTCCATGTGATTGATCATCCTGGGATTCTTGGTGCCCTTCACCTTGAGGTTTGGTAGCCAAGATGTTCCCTACATACCTTTTCTCCTCCGTGGTTCTATTTCCTTCCCCTCGGGCTCTCTGTATTAGGACTTGGCCAGTCTGCGCTGGGGAGGAGGGTCCTTGGGGACTGCCCATCCCTGTGGTCTGAACCTCTCTGGGGCCAGGCACCTGTGAGGCAGCCTCCGTAGGAGGTGCAGAGCTGGGTGTGATCCTTGGGTGAGGCTGGGACGTGCACAGGCCTGTTGTGCAGGGCCCACCAGGCTGGGAGAGATGAGGCGAGGTGTGTTTAGGGCAAGCCACTCCAGCTGCCCGGGCCCCAGCAACGTCATCCTGTGCGCGGGGATGCGAGTTCCTGCTGCAGGGGGTTGTGACGCTGCTGAGCGAGGTTTGCATTTGGCCCTGCTTGGCAGTTTGACACATGACCCTGAAATCCCTCCTGACCTTCCCCCGAGTTGTGCCATGGACTTCTCACGCTCACCATGTCTGATCGAACTCTTCACCCCCATCACATCTTCGGCCCAAACCTGCTCATCGCAGCGCCTGCCCTGTCTCAGGAAGCGGCTCCTCACCTTTCTCCCGAGCTCAGATTCTAACTCATGGTGTCCTCTCTGATTTCCGCCTGCTCACCCAATTCAGCAGATCGGGTCCTTGTGATTCTGCCTCCCGCACTTGTGCCAGATCCCTCCACTTCTCTCCTGTGCCTGCTTCTCCCCGAGCACAGGGGACTGCCACTTCTCAAGAGGATGGGCCCAGCATGACTGGATCCATTGATTTTATTTTTTTCCTAGAGAAGCTAGACATCTGGATTTTAAGATGGTATTTAAAAAATTTTAAATATTATGTTAAAATTTATTAAAATGCCATTAAGCCAAATAAGCTACTGAATTTGGCCTCTGGGCGTGACACTGGAAACCGATCAGGGCTGGGCTGTTGTCAGGACTGGGCTGTTGTCAGGACTGGGCGGGGTCAGGGGCATGGCCTGGCCTGGGTGGGGCAGGTCGGTATCTTTGTGGTTGGAATTGGAGGCTGTGGTCAGTGCCCAGTGCACGTGATTGTGAGTGGCCTGTGGCCCAAGAGGGCCTTGGCTGCAGCAGCCGGGGTGTTGTCGAAACCCTGACCTCAGGGTGGTGTTTCCAGAGGTGGTGGCACGGGCCGTGGTCGGGAGCAGAGACCTGGAGCTGGACTTCGGGGGTGCAAACCCCGGTTCTGCCACTTCTGGATGGGTACCTGTGTACAGAGGGCTTCGTTTCTCTGGGCCTCAGTTTCTTCATCTGGGAATCAGGGATTAGGATGCTTGCTTATAGGTTTCCTGAGGACGAAGTGGCCTATGGCAGGCACTCCCAGCACTTTCTGTGACTGTTTGCCATTCTTGTTGTCAGGAGTGGACCGGGTCCAAGTGGAAAGTGTGGGGGAGTGATCTGGGTCCTGTGTGTTTTCTAGAGAAACAGGGAGGTTTCCATCCCTGGCTGGAAGAAAGCTCTCAGCAGGCTTTATGATAAGCTCTGAATTTGGAAACTTATCCTCAGGGTGAAGGGTTTACTCAGCCTAACTGCTTGTTATCCTGGCACTTAATTTCTCTGGACCTCAGCTTTGTCATCTATAAAATGGGGGCGATAAGCCACCCTCCCCTAAAGGGTTCTTTCAAGGAGCCTAGGACAGTGACCACACTGCAGTGAGTGCTTTATATGTGGGCACTGGCTGTGGGAGTAGTGGGGGGCAGCTGGGGGCAGCTTTCAGGAGCCGAGGGTCCGCCCCTGAGCTACCCCATCCCCCGCGGTGGCGCTGTCTCTGGTGCTGACTGTGCGTCCTCCGAAGGCCTGAAGCTGGGCATGGAGCGGGACGCCTACGTCATGATTGCCGAGAAGGGGGAGAAGCTGTACCACATGATGATGAACAAGAAGGTGAACCTCATCAAGGACCGCCGGAGAAAGCTGAGCACTGTCCCCAAGTGCTTCCTTGGCAAGTGAGTGGCCCGACCCTAGCTTCCGATGGCTTCCTGGGTCTCAGCTGGAGGCTGGAGGTGGGCGGAGCATCTGTGCGCACGTGGCTCTTCCCAGCCCTGCCCCTCCCCACTGGGAGGAGCCACTACCGCACCCTGAGTCCTTGCCGAACAGCCCTTGGAGGTCCATAAAGGTCTCAGGTCCCCGTATCAGTCTTGCAAACCTGTGTGACCATAACTCATTGCAAACCATCAGTTTTCTGTTGTGACCGCGTGCACACGTCCACGTAATATGTGAATGAAACTGAAGATTCACCAGACTTCCTGTGCTTGATGTACTCCGAAAATCCCTGTTTTGTTTTTCTGTTTGCTTTGTATCCTCTCCTGTTCTCTCCTTTCTAGTCTGCTCAAGTAATTTTTTATTCATTTCTAAACCAATCCTGAGCAAGCCCCATGAAATTGATTTCACAAACCGCTAATGGGTTGCCCACCGTGGATGGAAAAACACGCTGCCCTAGCGTTCGAGGGAAGAGACGCCACTGTAGATGTTTCCAGCGGAGGGGTGCTGAACATACCGAGTCGGTGCAAAGGCGATGGGAGGCCTGGGAGAGTGAACGCAGGCCCTGCGTCGGTCTGCTGGGGCTGCCGTGACAACGTGCCGCAGAGCAGGCGGCGTCGGCGGCAGAAATCCATCCTCTCGCGGTGCGGGGGCTGGACGCCGGAGAGCACGGTCTCCGAGCCAGGCGGCCTTCCCTGAGTTCCATGTGAGAGAGGCAGAGCGGGGGCGTTCTGTAGGCTTTTTAGTACTTAGGGCCTCCGGTTTCTCTGTTTGGGAAATACGTTATTTCCTGTTAATAAGACATCTTACTCCCACCTGCATTTTATAAACAAGGAGCAAAGGGGTCTGAGCACAGGGGTGTCCAGATTGGATCTCAAACCCAGGTTTCATTTACCTGGGGTGGGGCATTCACCTGGGGATTGGGAGGGGCAGAAGAAAGGCAGCCAGGCTGTTTTCCGGCCCTACTGTGTGCTGGACACAGGGGCCAACACTGGAGAGGGCGGCAGAATGCTGAGGCTTCCCGGCCTCATGGAGCTGTGTCCAACATGGGGGAGACAATTGCCTGTGAGGCAGAGACTTTATTTAGGATTTATTCACTTATATCTCACCTACTTCCCAAAAGCTTTCAGAGAGGCTTTGGGTAAAGCCTCTGGGTTATTATAGTGGCATGGACCAGGTGAGAGGTGGCTTGGATGAGGGCACTCATGGTGGAGATAGGGGAAGATGGTCACATTCCAGGTCATTGTGAAGGTGACGGCCTTTGCTGATGTGCTGAGAACAAGGACAGTCGAAGATCGTGAGCCCCAGGGAAGCTGGAGTTGCTGCTTGCTGAGAAGGGGAAGGGGCTGGAGGGAGGGGCCGGTGGCAGGGGGTGAGAGGAGAGCTCAGAGGCTCCGTTTGGGCCGCTGCACTGAGACTCTCAGTGACCGGGATGGAGGTGTTGGCTTGTTAGTTGGAAATAAAATCTTCCCTTGGGGAGACAAGTCTGGGTCGGAGATCCACATGCAGGAGACGTGGTGGTTAGATGGCCTTCAACGCCACAGAGACCGAATGAAGTCTGGAGGGGATTTGGGGAGAGAGATGAGGCAGGGCCTGGGGCCTGGGGCCTGGGGCCTGATGGCCTCAGGAGGCGGGCCGGTGAGGGAGTCTGCGAGGGAGGCACTCGGGGGGAGTGTGCTGCTCGGAGGCCCACGAAGTAAGATGCAGAGACAGTGGGAAAGAGGAGCTTAGGTTTGGACGTGTTAGGTTGGAGTGCCTGGTAGGCAGTTGGGCATCGATGTTGGGTGGGCCGTTGGGGACCGAGTGTGGGCCTGGGCAGACTGGTTGTGGCCCGGGGCTCGTGCTTGGCAGGGCAGCAGGCGGGGTGTGGGGGTGGCCGGGCCCCTGAGGGGTGACCAGGATACCCTGGATTCGGGCTGCCCTGTTGCCCTCAGGGTCAGCCACCCCAGCTCCAAGCTCCCGGGGTGCAGAGGAGATGTGGGAATGGGGAAGGGACAGGCTGGCTGGTCTGCCTCAGTTCATCATTAATCCCTGGGAAGAAAAGATGTTTTCCTCCTGGGAGGGGCCGTCTTCCGGCCCCCCGGGGTTGGAGGACCTCCCAGCCTCCTTCCGGAGCCATCTGAGAATGTAGTCCAGCCGGATGGGATGACCTTCCGTGAGCTTCGGCGGAGTGTTCCGTCTCCCCAGGAAGGATTAGGGCGATTTCTTTCACTGCCCACTTGAAGCGGGGCCAGAACTGAAGCTTGTTGTGTAATCACTGGGGCCTTACGGGACCCATGTCCTGCCGGAGACTGTTCTGGAAAACTTCTCCCTGAGCGGCTTTGCTCTGCACCCCGCCTGGGGCCGGGGTCTCCTCCTTCCCTGCCAGGGTTCAGCTCCCGAGCCTTCTGCTCTGGGAGCACCCTGTCCCCTCGGGGGGAAGGAAACAGCAGCCACGGGGACACAGTTACAGAGCCTTTCTCTGCCCCAGGGGCCAGCACGTGGCCATGCCTTTATCCCTCACCCTGCACCGTGAGGCAGGTTACTGCCATTACCCCCATCTGAAGGCCGAGGAAACCGAGGCACGGAGAGGGCAAAGGCCCCGCACAAGGTCACGGGTGGGAGGCTGGGGTTGAACCCAGGCCTCTGCCCCCGGCACTCTGCTGAACGTATCCAGTTTCCTCTCCATTCAGCACGTTTCATTTTCACTTGATAGTTTTACTTCCTCTGAATTTGTCTCCACCAGCAGACAGGGAATTCCACGAAACAAAAAGTGTCTGATTTATCTGTGCAACCTTCAGGGACTGGGCTTTGCGTCAGACTTGGACTCGAGTCCTGGAACTCCCCCCATCGGCCTGTGTGACTTGGGCGAGTTTCTCATCTCCTCGGAGCCTAGTAAATAATCGATTAATGAGAGAAAGTAAAACGTGCCTGGTGGGGTTGTTGGAGCACACCATGAGGAGATGCGAGTGACGTGCCGAACACCGCGCTGGCACGAGTGATAGACTGCGTGTCGGGCTCGAGGGAGTGGCCTGTTCCGTAGCACAGACAACACTCACAGCGGCCACGTGCAAGCACCCAAGGGGTAGAGTCCACACGACACTGTGGAGGCACTTGTCCCCTAGGACCCTCAGATTAGCTGGGGAGACAGAACCGACTCTTCACCCAGTCTTCCCCTTCCTTCGTTCAGTGTCTGCTCACCACGTGCCGGCTGCGATCAGGACCAGCGAGAGCCCCGACCTCATGCAGATAACCGGCCAGTCAGGGGGGGAGCAGACAGACGATAGACAAACACACATAAAGATAAACCGAGACAGGGATTTCAGAGAGCGGAGGGTCCTGTGAGGAAGTGAGCAGGTCGGTGTAAGGAGGCAATGAAAAGGGGTGCTATTCCAACCGGGTGGTCAGGAAGAGCCTCTCAGGGGAGGTGACATTTTAACCAGAGTCGGGGTGACAAGCAAGAGGCAGCCATGAAAAGATCTGGGGGAACAGCGTCCTGGCAGAGGGAACAGCAGGGACTTGAGCTCCAATGTGTAACGGGCCTTGAGTAAGACCCTGAGGAGCAGGAAGGAGGTCAGTGTGGCTGGAAGGAGTGAGTGGCAGAGGGCTGGGGGTTGACAGGGGTTGACAGGGGCTGGATTGGGTGGGGACGGGGGGAGAAGTTCAGATTTCATTCTAGGTGCTCTGGGAAGCCACTGAGAAAGTCTAAGCAGGAGAGGGAGATGAGGGTGAACCATCATGCCCGCCCCGAGTGAGGACACTGTCAGAGCTCAGGGGCCAAGGCAGGAGTGTCTGCCTGGCAGGGGCAGTCAGGGAAGGCTTCCTGGAAGGAGAAGGCCTTCGGTTTCACCCTTGACAGAGGTCGGATGTCGTTCAGTTATTCACGCCTGCCAGAACTGAAGCTCTGAGGTGGGAGGGGCCTGTCTCATCCGCCTGCATGCACAGGTGCACGGTGTCCGCGTGTAACAGCTGATTGGTGATGGCTTGTGGAACATGGCCACAGGCATCTTCAGGGAGCACCTGCAGGCCGTGGAGTTACAGGGATGACTACAAACCCCGAGGTCCCTATCCTCATGGACCTGGAGAAAAGGTGAACTGGGTGCCGAGTGGTACCCTGGGCCTCAGCTACGGGGCTCCCCTGTGAGGACTGCAAAGACGTACCTGTGTATCCCTGAGGCCAGCGTGGGGTGTGGCGCGTGCTGGGCTGAGTGCGTGTGTGCTGGGTGAACGACTCTGGGGCCGGGAAGGGAGGAGGGATGAAAGCCGGACACGCGTTAACTCTCAGTACTCCCCCATTCTCTGAGTTTCTAATGCGCCACCAGACTAGGGTGGCCTCCTCTCTGTGTCCCCAGAGCACCGCTCCCAGTTCTGTCCTCCTGCAGGACTGGACCTTGCTGCTCTTCGCAGCCCCCAGCAGCCGGCAGGCAGATCGCTGGTTCCCTAACCTTTCTTCACTCGCTGCCTCAGTGTGTGGTGACCCCCCCTCCCGCCCTGCCTTGAACACCCTTCCCTGCACCCCCGTGGTGGCAAGAGGTGCCCCACTGACCCAGTGCAGTTTACAGATGGGCTTTTTATAGGCCACATGGTGCTTTCAGAAAATTTGGACTCGCTCTCTACGATAACCAGTTGGGAGATTTCACAGGAAATGAGGGATTTCCGGCTTCTCCTGAAAAGCCGTAAGCCGCCTTGGTCTTCCCACTGCAGCCGAGTCAGCCACACTGAGGACTGGCTCCCCTCTTCAGAGGTGACTTTTGTCTGGTGTTGCACGCTGGACCCCAGCTTTTCTTTGATTAGAAAGTCTCCCTGTTAAGTCCAGAGACCCCTCCTTGGTCCTGTAAAAGGGGCAGGACTCCGCTCAGGGCTAAAACATGGTCACTGTTGCTATCCTCTGGACTGTCTTCTGTCCTGGCATCTGCGTTGGGTCACGCCCTGCCCCCGCACCCCAGAGGCGGCCCCCAATGGGACAGTGGGTGGGCAGTCGGATACTGAGCCTCTAGCTTCCGAGAGTGGGCACTCAGCATCTGCTGTTCACTTCTCCCAGTGGCTGGTGACTTTCTGTCTCTGATTTTTGGGACACAGAGAATGGAACTGGGGGTGGGCAGGACCCAGAACAATCTCTTCCCTACCTGGGGTTCTGCTCCACAAAACAGATCCATTTCTTCTGGGTCCCCTTGGGCCCTGCACCCAGGGCTCTCTCTCTGAATGCCTCACACACAACCACTACCTACACACAAGGCAGGTCTTTGCTCAGCGAACCCTGGAAAACTAAAAATAGCCCTGCCCCGCTCTGGCCCTGTAATTGGAGGCGGGACAGCTGGTTTCGATAAGCAGGAGAGCTCTATGCTCTGGCCAGCTGCCACCTGCTTTCATTGAGCACAGATTGCTGGGCGGAAGCAGCCCCGCTCCCAGCTCTCCCTTTTCCTGCTGACTTCGAGTGGGCTGAGCTGTGCGCCAGGCCGAGCTCCTGCCAGGAGCCGGGAGCTGGGGTCTGGCTGAGCCTCTGCCCCCCTGGGCAGTCACGTTGGATTTGCCTGCTTTCTCCCGGCCTGTGAGCCCTGCTTTCTCCCTGAGACCTTCCTCCTGGTCCCAGAATATTCCTTCTTGCTCGATGGTTCCTTCTTTCACCCGTGAATGATTATTGAGCCCTCCTGTGCTTTAGACCCCCTTCTGGGTTCTGGGGGTGGAGCCGTGACTTTTGATAGCATGGAGACTACATTCTGTCTGGTTTGGGGAGATGACCGGTAGACACATAAGGAAATCTGCAAACAGTACAGCTTCAGACGGTATTAAAAGGGACACGTAACACCAAGAGATATGATGGGTTGTACTTTTGATGAGGTGATCAGGGAAGACATCTCTGAGGAGGTGACATTTGAACTGAGACCTGGAGGATGAAAAGGAAGGGTTAGGAGGAGTGTTTAGGTAGAGGGAACAGCAGGTGCAAAGGCCCTGAGATAGGCAGGAATCTGGCATTTTTTAAGAAGGGGAAGATGGTGGGTGTGGCCAGAGCATAGTAAGTGGAAGACATGGGGGATGAGACCAGTGAGCAGTGGGCAGTTTCTGCAGGGCCCTGTTCTCTCGAGGGCAGAGGTTTTTGTTTTTTGGGTTTTTTTTTACCCTGAGAGTAATGGGGAAGCCCACTAGAGGGTTTTAAATAGGAGGCTGATGTGATTCGATCACCATTAACCATCTTGACTCTCCACAGTTGTCTTTCTGGGCCCTTCTTTCTTCCTGCTTGTTTGTTTCTTCATTCCTTCTGTTCGTCCATCCGTTGAGCCATCCGTCATCCATTCCCCAACCCATCTACCCAGTGATCTCTGCACTTATCATCTCCCCACTTACTCACCAGCCTTTCCAGCCACCTCTCATGCGTTAGTCTGTCAAGCCATCCATTTATCCATTCATTTCCCGTTCACTTAACCTGCTTATGTGTCTGTCTGTCCATCCTCTCACTCTTCCCTCCATCCCTCCATCCATCCCTCCCTTCATCCCTCCATCCCTCCCTCCATCCATCCCTCCCTTCTTCTCTCCATCCTTCCCTCCATCCCTCCATCCATCCATCCCTCCATCCATCCATCCGAGGTAGGGCCTGGGGTCTGGTCACACCCGCCCCCTGCCCTTGGTCATGGGGAGAAGCATGCAGCCTCAGCACAACCCCCAGGGCTATGGGTCCCTAAGCTGTGCTTCCCTGAGGGAGGGGTTAGCTGTCATTCCCAGGGGCGGGTGAGGCCAGGCCAGCTCAGCGCTGGTCTCCAGGAGGCCCAGGCCTGGGGAGGTCCTCTCAACTGCGTGTGATGTTCCCGGCAGTGAGTTTGTTTCCTGGCTCCTGGAAATCGGTGAAATCAGCAAGACCGAAGAAGGAGTCAACCTGGGCCAAGCCCTGCTGGAGAACGGGATCATCCACCACGGTGAGCACGCAGGGCCGCTCACCCGCGTGGGCCAGGGGTGGGAACGGGACAGACCGCAGCGGTGCTGTGCCCGCCAACTCAGGTGCTTTAGTGCAGCTGCCCTGGCCCCTGGGCGTGGGGGCCCCAGGGAGTAGGTGTCCTTATAAAACCCACTCCCTTTGTGTGCCGGCAGTGTGGGGGCACGTTGAAAAGACGGGGTCAGGGAAGGAGAATTTCTTACCTGTTTTCCAGAAAAGGCAGGACCCATTTGTTTTCAGTTTCTTGAACTCCTGTGTTGGGCCAGGCACTGCCCGCGCAGCAGTGAACAGGACAGATGAAAACTCTTGTTCTCATGGGCCAGGCTTCCAAGGAGGGGGTCGGGTGGGCTTTGGGGGTCCCGGCAGAGGGAACAGCCAGTGTGAAGTCCCCAGGCAGGAGGATCAGCAGTTTGGGGAACACAAGGAGGCCAGGATGGCTGCTGTGGAGAGGGTGGGGGGAGCGTTCGATGGGGTCAGAGGGCACAGGGCCCAGGGGGAGTGTTCAGGGGATGCGGTCCAGGACCTTATAGGGGATTGTAGGGTCTTTGGCTTGACTCTGGGTGACATGTGAAGCCACTGCTGAGTTTCGAGGAGAGGAAAGACCCGCCTGGACTCAGTCTTTGACGGGACCCTGTCGGCTGCTGTGCCGAGTGGGAACTGTTGTGTCGAGGGTGGTGGCAGGGCGCCCAGCGAGGAGGCAGCTGTGGTATTCAGGGTGGGAGATGAAGGTGGCTTGGAGCAGGTGGGAGTGCAGAGTCAGGCCTTGCATGTAGTGAGGGAAGAGCCTGCAGGACTTGCTAGTGGATCCACGCAGGGAGGGAGAGGAGGAGAGAGCACCGAGGGTGACCTGGGGCCGTGGTGAGGTGGTCCTGTGAGTCCTGACAGGGTGGCCTCGGACCCAGCACACCGGCCCCACACGTGCTTTGGTGTTCAGGCTGCAAGGGGAGGCTGGCCCAGCACAGGCTGGGTTGGGGGGTTCTGGGCCTCTCATGAATCCTGCAGATGCACCAGACTCAAGTTGCAGGTCTCAGCAGGGCCTGACATGCGGTGTGGGAATGAGGGCCATTGAGATTTCGCTTGGCATGGAGCTTGGCCGAGGGGAGGGTGGTGATGGTGGGCATGGGTCCGGAGGGGCCGAGGGGGCCTGCTCTGCTTCACCACCCCCCTGGGTCCCCCTAGTCTCGGACAAGCACCAGTTCAAGAACGAGCAGGTGATGTACCGCTTCCGCTACGATGATGGCACCTACAAGGCCCGGAGTGAGCTGGAGGACATCATGTCCAAGGTAGGGACCCCGTCACTCCGACTCTGTCACCTGGACTCCTCCATGACCACACAGCAGGCCTGGGCCCCACCCATCTCCCCCCTCCTCTCCCCCACCCACCTGTTCTTTCCTGGGAGCCCCCTCTCCCAGCAGCCCAGGTGTGGAGGCCCCTGCAGGTCACGGCCTGATCCCAGACTCCCCGCTCTTCTCTTTCAGGGTGTGAGGCTTTACTGCCGCCTGCACAGCCTCTACACCCCCGTGATCAAGTAAGTCACTCTCCCCCGGCTTCAGTGTCACTCTGCCTCTCCTCAGCTCTGCGGCCTCGGGCTGCCGGCCTCCCTGAGCCTCAGTCTCCTTCAGCAGATGGGGCTAACAGTCACACCTCCTTTGGAGGTTTGTTACTAGGGCTAAGTGAGTTTTTTGGGAAATGCTGCAGCATGGCGGTGGGTTTGAACCTCAGCCTGCTAGTTAGCAGCTGTGTGACCTGGGACAGAGTCACTTAACCTCTTGGTGCCTCAACTTTTTCCTCTGTGGAATGGGGACACTAACAGGATGCACCTCAGGGCCTTTGCACTTGCTGTTCCCTCTGCTGGAAATGCTCTTCCCTTATATACATGCGTATTTGCCTCCTGACTTCCTTCAGATGTCTCGGGGACCTTCTCTGACCACCTTTCTGAAGTATCACCATTTGGTACCCACTGTCCGCCTTACTTCCCTGTGGTTTTCTCCTTGAACTTGTCGTTATGACTGCTGTCAGTATGTCAGTCGACATATACCTATTTCTTTGTCTGTGTACTGTCTTTCCCCACTGAACTATATACTCACCAGGGGCAGGGAACTTGCTCATTGCTGTGTCTCCAGACACTTGAACAACACCCGGAACAGCACTGTCTAGTAGAACTTTCCACATGGGCGGAAATGCTCTATATCTGTGCTATCCAGCCCAGTAGCTTCTAGTCCAAACCCCTGAGACTGAGGAATGTGACTCTCAGTTTGATTTAATATGCATTGATTGAAAAATGGCCACATGTTGGAGTGCACAGGCCTAGGGCAAAGTAGCACTTAGTGAGTGTCTGTTGAGTAACTGCTGAAAGGTAATGACTCTCTTTGGCCTCTCTGTCTATGTCTGTGAAATGGGCATATGACTAGCTCACAGCTCTCGGGCCATCATGAGGATTCGATGTGAATGGTGCCTGGCACCTAGTGAGTGCTGTGGAAATGCCAGCAATTGGTTGTTCTCTTTCCCAGGAAGCTTATGGTTGCGGATGAAAGGACAGAGAGATTAACCTGGTTCTAATCCAGGTGCAGATTCCTTTGTCCCTTTGTCCTGATAGCCCTTATCACCTCTCAGAGGAGCAGAGAGGAAGGGCCTTTCCTGGCATTTGTTGGCCTCTGTCGGCCTTTGGCCTCGCTGGCCTTTGGCCCCGTTGTGGGAGGTCAGGCCCCGGGAACCACTTTCATCTCCAGACCTGTCTCCGCCTCTTCAGCCCGTCCCCTGCTGTCCTTCTGCGAATCCCAGGAGGGCCCCTCCGTGACCCGACCTGAGGGACATTCCAGCTCCTAAAGACCCCAGAAAAACTCCCCATCTGGACCCTATCAGCCTCGACATGGGCTGGCCACAGACACTCACTTTTGGTGGCTTGAGAGGCTGAGACATTGTGACACTTTGGTTGCAAGGTCAGCAGAAGCCTTTGCACCAGGACTCAGCAGGAGGTTAGCGGCCACTCAGGCCGGACCACTTGCTTCCAAAACAGCCAGGCACGTCCCAGGCCCCTGCCCTCTGCCCAGGCCCGATGCCCCACACCGGCCCTGGAAGAGGCACTTCCATGTGGGCAGAGTTTGTTACCTCTGCCTGCACAAATGTCAGCAGTGAAACAAACAAGGAAAGAAATTGAGGGTTGTTTGCACTGCTCAGAGCAAGTCAGTTTTCCAGAGCCTCGGTGCTGTCGATGTTTTGGGCTGGACGGTTCTTCCTCTGAGAGCTCTTCTGGGCATTTGGGATGTTTAGCGGCGTCCCTGGTCTCTGCCTGCTAGGCGCCAATGGCACGTCCACCTCCCGCCAGGTCATACTGTGAATGGCCAAAACCGTCTTCAGACACAGCCAGGTGTCCCTTGGGGGGCAAAGTTGTCCCTGCTTGAGAATCCCTGGGTTGGAGAAAGGGTCCTTAGAGCCATCACCAAGAAGGGGGTCCTGGGTTGGGACAGACTCACCCCAGGTCGCACTGTGAGTGAGAGGTGGAATTCAGGTCAAGACTCCCTGGCCAGTGCTGTCCCCAGGCCTTCCCCGTATATGCCCCCACCCCCACTGGCCCGGAGAGCCTGGGATCTCGTGGGTCAGGGCAGCAGAAGCAGGAAAGCCCAGGCTGCTCCCACCTCCAGTCTCCCTAGCCGCTCACAGCATGCCGCCTCCTCTTGGCAGAGACCGCGATTACCACCTGAAGACGTACAAGTCGGTGTTGCCCGGGAGCAAGCTGGTGGACTGGCTGCTGGCTCAGGTGAGAGCTCCCTGCCCCCACTGCTATCCGAACCCCTGGGGCCAGCTGGCTGGCTCTGCCCAGGACTGAGGGCCTGACGGGATGGGGTCCTTCGAGGTCTTTTCCTTCTTTCACTTTTAATTATCTTCTACTTGTGGTAAAATACACGTAACACTCACTACCTTAACCCTTTTTAAGTGTACAGTTCAGTGGATTTAGGTACATTCACACAGCTGTTCAGCCGTCATTGCCATCCCTCTCCAGAGCTCTTTCCGTCTGGAAAGACTGCAACTCTGCACCCAGGAAGCAGTAACTCCCACTCCTCCCTCCCCCAGCCCCTGGCAGCCCCCTTCTCTTTTCTCTCTCTGACTCCGGCTGCTCCAGGCACCCCAGATCTGTGGAATCACACAGCCTTTGTGTCTCGGTGGCTGGCTTATTTCTCTCAGTACAATGTCTCAAAGGTCATCCGTGCTGTTACACATGCCAGAATTTCCTCCCTCTTTAAGGTGGAATAATATTCCACGTACAGAGAGACCACATTTTATTTATCAGTTCACCAGTGAATGGACCCTCAGGTTGCTGCCACCTTAAGGCGTTCAGTTGTAAAACTGAGATGGTCCTGGGCAAATGGGGACAGGCTGGTCTCACGTGGAACTTGCCGAGTTACTACGGTCACAGAAGTTCCCGGTGGGCAGGGGCTGAGCGGGGGCTTGGAAAATCTGTGCATCAGTTTGGCTGCAACTTCCCAGAGCTGTGTGTTCCGTCAGGCTCTGCAGACACTCCTCGCTACCTGCCTTTTGTCCTTTGTGGCTCCTGTTCAGGGGGCGTGCACTCTGGGCCAGGCATTGGCTGGGCTTCGGGCTTTATCTCTCTGAGTCCTCTGTCCCACGTACAGCTGGGGGAGCTGGGGCCTAGGGAGGCTGAGTGCCTGGTCTGGGGCACACAGCCTCGCAGCAGCAATGCTGGGACTCGGACTGGTGTGTGTCGCCCACGGGTGCCTTGATTCTGCAGACTTTTCGGGGAGCCTGTGGGCACGTGCATTTGTAGTCTGTGAAAAGAACATATTGGCTCCAAAGATGAGGAGACAACTGCAGAATCAAAGTGGATAAATGTTTAAACGTTTACAGCTTTACATCAACCTTCATTTAATGTTCGTGAGAGCCTCGTGCCTTTCAAAAACAGTTTGCTGGCTGGATTTTCTCATGTTGCACAAATTCCTGATGATTGCCTAGAAATCATAGCAAATCTGTAAAGTAATTGTTTCTTGGCATCAAGTACCTTCAAAAGCAAGTTTAGAAAAATCCTTTCAGAGATTTCATGAGCCCAAAAAACATACCTCATGTAGGATGTGGGTGCTGTTTGATCTGTTTGCCAGGATGTGGGACCCTGAGGTCCGGGAGGTCCTGAAATGACCCTGGCTGTAAATCCAGATTTGCACATTTGGGACGCACAGAGCATCTAACCATTGTGCCACACTGCCCTCAGGATCCCTGAAACCAGCCCAGGGCATGTGCTTTACTTACAGCCAGGCAGACCTGGGTTCAAGTCCCAGTTCTACCACTTCCACACTGAGTGATCTTAGACAAGATCCTTAAGCTCCCTGTGCCTCAGTTTCCATACCTGTGAAATGAAGCTAAGAAACCATCCCTTTTCCTTTAGGTTATTTTGAGGATTCAGTGAGTGAATCATTCACGTGCTTTAAAGGATGTCTGGCAGAGAGGGAGTGTAGCTGTTATTATAGTTCCTTGTCTCCTTCCGAAAGGACTCATTGCGGGTCGAAATTATAGGCAGTAAGGAAGACTGAAGACACTGGGTCAGCGGCGGGTGGGGGGCACCCGAGGTGCAGTAAGACAGGAAAGTGGCAGCTGGCGGGCGGGGTGGGGGTGCACAGAGTCCTGGGTTCGGAATGTGCCGTGGGTGAGGGGCGGCGCCTGGCGTCTTCCTTTGTGGCCTAGGCTTGTTGGTTGAAGCCCAGACGTGGCCTGGTTCAGGGCTTTCTGACATGGCGCTTCTCATACCTCGGACCTTTCCATGGTCTGGTGGTTCCCGAGCTCCCACGGCACCCACACTGCCTGTTGGCTTTAAAGCCCGGTGTGGATTTTGCCCTAAATGGCGGATCCCGGGCATGGCCCGGGGGTGGGGCAGCTCGCAGAGGTGGTGGTAAGTCGTGGATCTGAGACCCATTTGGGAAGGGGGAGGCTCCCGGTGCATGGCTGTGGGTGGGGTGAGGCTCAAGGACACGCCCTGGGGTTTGGGAGCGACTGGCGGCCGAGAGTACTATTCACAGTGTTGGAGAGATGGGGGGAAACGCGGGTGCCACGGGCGTGGGAAGGTGCCGCCTTCGGGTGCCCCCTGGACTTCCCGGTGGGCGGGGGGGGGAGGGGCAGACTGGGTGCCCGTGGTGCTCAGGTGACACCTCAGCCGTGGATGTTCCTTGTCAGCTTCTGGGTGGTGTTCGCAGTGGACAGTGAGAGGAGCGTGGGGAGAACATCAGCAAGAGGGCTCATCAGTTCATCCCCTTCCTTGTTTGGACACCGACTGTGTACCAGCAGCTGCCCCAGGCTGGGGGTGCAGCGGCGAACCCAACAAAACTCCCACCGTCCCTGGCCTTGAGTTCTGGGTGAAGGGCGGGGGGGCGCATTTTGTAAACAAGAAGAAGTGAAATATAGAATACGTTAGCTGGTATGAGGTGCCGGGGTGGGGGTGGGGGCAGCACGTATGGGAGTTGCGGGGGGAATTTACCCTTCAAATGGGTGGGGTGGTGCGGTTTTCACAGGGGGTCAGAGAAGGCTTGTTGAGCAGGGACATTTGAGCAGAGAGCTGAGGCAGGACAGGAGCAAGCCAGGGGCATGTCTGGATGGACCCTTTTCTGTGGGGACAGCAACTCAGAGGCTCAGTGCTGGGTGAGCTGGGTGTGTCCGAGAGCAGCAAGAGGCCATGCAGCAGGAGTGGCCTGAGTGAGGGGGGGGGGTGATAGGGAAGCCAGGAAAGCAGGGCAGCCAGCCACACGGGGCCTGGGGGGCCATGGGGGGGCTCCTGCTACTGCAGGGCTCTGAGCACAAGGAGGGATGGTGGCCCACTGTGGTCAGATAAGATCTCTCTGACTATGTGGAGCACAGGCTGTAGGCCATGAGGCTGGTGG